>UESW01003150.1:21540-59691 GCA_900491605.1 Calamus simplicifolius | reverse complement strand
GAAGCAGTCCGGCCGAGCTATTTACTCGTTTTTATTTCCTGTGCTATGATGCACATGTAATACCTCCGAGGAGGTTGCAACTCCTTTTCGTTGATGAAGAAATAAAGAAAGTTTTATTCTTTCTTCTTTTATCATCTGCTTCTTTTTCGATGGAATTATGTTTGAGAGTTGCTACACCCATATCACACTTTTGTGCCATAGCATGTTTTGCTACCTTGTTTTGCTAAGACTGATATTCGGTCCCCAGTGGAGAAAAGCGTTTATCCCTACTTGGGTCAGAGGTAGACCTGGGCAGTCTTGTGAACCCATGTGGTGAGCATGATCTCGCTTGTAGAACGGAGCAGGTATTTCTTTGGAGAGAGACAGCTCGCGTGTCTTAACTGTTGAGCAGAAGAAGGTTGTTTGCTTCTGCCGAGGTATAATAGGACGTCTTAGTTGCGTCAGAGTGTTTGAGAGATCACTCGTCTAGGTCGGAGCTTCCGATAACATTTTATGAGTACATCATTTGACTTGATCGAGGTTTCAGATAATACATCACTCGGTTGTAGTCGGGGCTTCAGAATACCACTCGGTTGTTGCCGAGGTTTAGGAATATCACTCGATTGTTGCCGAGGCTTAAGAATATCGCTCGATTGTTGCCAAGGCTTAAGAATATCATTCGGTTGTTGTCGAGGCTTTTCGGTGTTTTACTTGGCCCTGCCAAGGTACGGAGATATCACTCGGTTTGACCGAGGATTTTGGTAAGAGATGTGCACCGGCTCTAGCCGAGGCTTCGGCGCCGTTTTATCCGGCCGGGGCTTGTAAGCTGCCCAAATCTGGATGAAGTTTCTTTATCATTTGGTCCGACCGGGGCTTGTAAGCTGCCCGAATTCGGATGAAGTTTCTTTATCATTTGGTCCGGTCGGGGCTTGTAAGCTGCCCGAATCCGGATGAAGGTTCTTTATCATTTGGTCCGACCGGGGCTTGTAAGATGCCCGAATCCGGATGAAGCTTTGGAGATCACTCGGTCCGGCCAGGGCTTGTAAGCTGCCCGAATCCAGATGGAGCTTTGGATATCACTCGGTCCGGTCGGGGCTTGTAAGCTGCCCGAATCCGGATGGAGCTTTGGAGATCACTCGGTCCGGCCGGGGCTTGTAAGTTGCTCGAATCTGGATGGAGCTTTGGAGATCACTCGGTCCGACCGGGGCTTGTAAGCTGCCCGAATCCGGATGGAGCTTTGGAGATCACTCGGTCCGGCCAGGGCTTGTAAGCTGCCCGAATCCGGATGGAGCTTTGGAGATCACTTGGTCCCTAGCAGCACTAGGGGTACTCGACCATACCAAGTTTTTATGAAATAGGACTTGGCCCAACCAAGGTACAGAGATTTAGCTCAAGACTCGGCCCGACCGAGGTACGGAGATAGCTCGGTTGTGCCGAGAATGGATGCGCAAGCAACATTTGTTTTCTATTACAACTTTTTTGAAAAAACGATTGTAGCGGTCATGTCGCGGATAATAGAAATAAGATGTCAAAGCTGCAAATGGGGCAAGTCTATAGAAAGCGTACCCTACTGATGGTATATACGGAGATTGTATGAATTCCATGTTCGGGGAATAGATTTTCCGCCCAGATCCTGGAGCTTGTAGGTGCTAGGTCCGACGACTTCCGCCACTTGATAGGGGCCTTCCCAATTTGGAGACAGCTTTCCTTGCTCCAGCGGTTTGGAGATGGATGCTTTCCGGAGGACAAAATCGCCGGGTGAGAAGGATTTGCCTTTGACTCTGGAGGCGTGATAACGAGCCACTCTTTGCTGGTATGCCGCAACCCTGATTCGAGCTTTCTCTCTGATTTCTTCCACCATGTTAAGATTGGTGCGGAGCTGCTCGTCGTTAGCTTCCTTCGAGTAGCTCTCCACTCGTGGAGAAGGAAGTCCTATCTCCACGAGGATGACGGCTTCCGTGCCGAAGGCCATCCGGAATGGGGTCTCACCAGTGGGGATTCTTTGGGTGGTGCGGTAGGCCCATAGGACATGATGAAGTTCGTCCGCCCATCTGCCTGGGGCTCTGGGAAGCCGAGCCTTGATCCCTTGAAGCAGGGTCCGGTTAGTTACTTCAGCTTCTTCGTTGGCTTGCGGATGCCCTACCGACGTAAGGCGGTGGCAGATTCCATGCTCCTTACAGAAATCTTGGAACTTTGGGTTGTCAAATTGCTTGCCATTGTTGGTGATAATAGTGTGCAGAAGGCCGAAACGGCAGATAATGGATCTCCACATGAAGTCCCTGGCCCGAGCTTCAGTTATTTGGGCAATTGCCTCGGCCTTCACCCACTTGGTGAAGTAGTCGATGGTGACAAACAGGAACTTTCTTTGTCCAGTGGCGAGGGGAAAAGGGTCAAGAATATCCATCCCCCACTTAGCAAAGGGCCAAGCAAAGGATATAGGGACCAAAATGGCGGAGGGGAGCCTCTGGATGCTGGAATGTCTCTGACATGGGTCATAAGCTCGGACAAGGTCGTTAGCATCTTTTTGCATGATGGGCAAATAGTACCCTTGGCGCAGCATCTTCTGGCATAAGGATCGGCTCCCCAGATGGTTGCCGCAAATTCTCTCATGTACCTCCCGGAGAGCATAATCAGCTTCGGATGGGCGAAGCCACTTGAGTAGCGGCATGGAGAAGGACTACTTATAGAGCTGGTCGTCGATCAGCACATAGTGGGTGGCTTGCATTCTCCTCAGGAAGATGAGGGGTAGGTGCAGCTGGATGGGGGGCTTCGAAGCACCCTTGGATCAGGTGGGCCAGAGCTTGAACCTACTGGACCAGTGAGGCAAACTGGTCCTGGGTCACTGGGGCCGCCGGTGGCGATGGGGTTTCAACTGGTGGTGGTGGTGGCGCTATGCTGCTCACGGATCAGGTCTTTGGGAGGTGACCTGATCCCGGGCTTCGGAGGTAGCCTTTCTTTGATTAGCCATGGAAGAGGTTCTCTTCCAGATCGAGATCCTTGTCTCCTGGATCACAAGTTTATGAGACTTAAGGGCCCTTCCTCTAGCGCCAATTTGTTGCTGCTGAAATCTGTCCTTCGACTCGGGCACGATCGGGCTCCCTCCTGGGCGGACCTGCAAAACAGTCCTCACGCGAGAGGCGTTGGGGGTGGCCCTCCACAGAAGACCCTCCGATGCTCAAGTCAGTGGGGATCAGCGATCAACAAACGAGAGGAGAAGGCTCTCGCTGAAGAGTCTCTCCAGAGGTGGCCTCTCAAGAGCTCTGAGCAGAGCGTTAATGGTGGAAAGGGGTGAGCAGAAGTAGAAGGAGAGTAGGTCAGTAATCAAGTATGCCTACCTGAGAAGCCAGGAGACGGTTCTATTTATAGAGGATCACCTGATTCCTTGGGAGCGTCGTGGGTCCGAAAGCCGTTAGGATTTGAATCCAGTTTGTTATGAGGTCAGTAAGATTCGCATCTTGTTGGTTAGAGGATCGACGGCTGGAAGAGCTGGTTGATGTCTCGAGATTTGGCGATTGTGTAGGCTCCATAGCTCTAGGCCACTCTCGCGGGTCCTAGGCCACTCTCGGATGTGATTTCTGTTTGGAATCTTACGAATTTGAACTCTTCCACATCGGATTCCGTAGAGGTGCTTGAGCGCTTGAGTTTGGCCGGGGCATAAGGATAACTCGGCTGGCAAGGCACAATGGATAGGAATAGCTCGGCTGGGGCCGAGAGATAGGAACAGCTCGGCTGAGGCCGAAAGATAGGGGTGGCTCGGATGAGACCGCCGAGAGATATGAACAGCTCGGCTGAGGCCGAGAGATAGGGGTGGCTTGAATGAGACCGAGAGAGAAGGATAGCTCGGCCGAGACCGGGAGACAGGGATAGCTCGGCTGAGACCAAGAGATAGGGATAGCTCGATCGAGACTGGGAGAGACGTTATAGCTTGGCTGATAACTCGGCTGATAGCTCGGCTGAGACCGAGAGATGGGGATCCGCGCCTCGAAAATTCTTGGCTCATTGAGGGGTTAAGGTGCCCCGATTCACTGAAGCTGACTTATTCCTAGCGGGTATTGTATAGCAAATAAGAGTCAGGATTGATCCTAATCCTTTGCATGATTATTAATGCAATGATAATTTTATCCCTCAATAAATTTCATGCCATGACGAGGAATCCATAGCCGCTGCTGATGGCCTCGTTAACAACAACATAGTGGACTCGGTAAAACGGGCCGAAGCCACTCGTTCCACCTCTGGATCGGAGGTTTCAAGCTTAAACAAAGAGCCGGGCAACCATAATGCGCTCGGGGTCTACATGGCCTGGGATGTGAACGTAGGACACAGCTCCAAACAACCAGCCCGTGGCAATGGTGGCTGTTCGGGAGGCACCAGCAACCGACAGCGGGAGCATTTGGCGATGAGGCGAGGAAAAGGCTGCATGCGAGTTACCCGGCGTCCCACGGCTTTGCCATCCCAATACCACTTGAATCATCATTCATCAAGTGGGTTTACTAAGCTGATCCAAGACATTGCAGCTAAGGTGAAAGGAAGCGGGAATTTGCTTCCAAGGGGCAACGTGCCTTATAATATTTTAAAAATAATTTTATACTGTATAAAAAAATATTATATAATTACAACTTAAGTTTACTTATTATTTATTAATTTTTTTTAAATTTTTAAATTTTTAAATTTTATTTTGCTAATAAGTTAATTGAATCAGCATATTACCTTCGAGTATTATATATGATATTCGATCTGAGTATGCGGAAAGCTGACTCTAGCCTACAAAAGTTGATGAGCATCATCGACCCGAGTCTCCAAAAAACCAATCCAAATCTGCGAAAGTTGGTGAACATAAGAAAATGGCTATCCATTAAATGATGTTAGAGTTCCATAATGGCGTCGAGCTAGCTTAAATAGATTCTAACTAGTTTATAACGACAAGAACATTCTATCATAAGTGGTGGTAGAGTTTTGGCATGTAGTCACCCTTATAGCAGAATAATTCGGCTCTAATGCATTGGAGGTGATGTCCCTTGAGGAAGGAAAGGTTGTGCAGGACATCCAACCTGAGAATGGAGCCATACAGGATAGAGCTGACGCTAGTGCCAAGGGCCATGGAGGATATCTAACTCGAGGATGGCATCGAGTGGGATGGAACTAATGCCGGGACTCTGATCAAGGGCATTGTGGTTGCTTGTCTGGTGGAAGAAAAAGTCTTTATGCATCGCCTTCGGTGCATAAACACGTGCAACGAGCGTGCACATTGGCTGCATGTTCACATGGGTGTATAGCCAATGCGTGCATCCGGTGTGCTTCTTTGTGTATCAAAGGTGATGCATAAAGATTTTTTTCTGGTGAAAATGCATGCAGGTAACTTTGCATTTTGAAGCTGGCCCATTTTGGAGATAGCCCAGGGTGACTTGGTGGATGACTCGGGTTTGGATGCAGCCTGTTCTTACAAGTGAACCATTCATCAACCCAAAACACCGATGCTGGAGCTGCCGGTTTACCGAAGCCGGCAAGGTGATGCATGACGAGAAAAATAGAATTAACCCGGGAAAGGGTCAACTGTAAAAGGTACCCACTTCTCTGAATTAAACTATTGTTTAATATATTGATAAAAAACTGATGCGGGACTAGGAAACCAACCTCCTCGACTAATTGTAAACATCTCTTGGTGGCTCAAAATGTAGGTTTTTATATACTGTTCCAAACTAAGTTCAAAAATAAATGGGTTCTCCTTGCTACATTAAGCATATCGATTCCATTGGTCATTGGGTGGCATCATTGCTATCCAAAGATATCGAGAATATTGATTTTGTGCATAATGTTTTCATGATGTTATTTTTACTTCCATCAAAGTATGTGCGTTATCTAAATTTCTCAATGTTAATGGTGGGATATTTTAATTGTATTTATGTAAGAAGGAAAAAAAGGAGGGAAGCGCTTCAGTAATAACTGTGAGAGCATGGAATTCAGAAAATTCCTACAAGTTGAGTCAATGTTTGATCTTGGATTTTTAGGCTTGAATTTCACTTAAGGCTTATTTAGAGTCGAAGGGATCAAATTCTTCTGCCAGTAATGAAGCAAAGATGTTTGAGAATCAAATATTAACATCCTTTTTTTCTTACTAATTTTATATTTTTAAAATTGAGTGTAAATAAGATTCTTAGAAATAATTTGTTACGCTTCAAACATTAAAAATTTTAATATTGATCAATTATCTGAGAATTTATATAAAATACTTAACTCAACTCAACTAACTTAATTCACCTAAGTCTTTTTTAACTATATAGAGTCAGCTACTCGAATCTGCTTCTTCTATTATATTTTTTTAGAATCAAATCGTTATTTAAATTATAAAAAATATATATATAAAATATTTACTCTAAAAAGTCTCTTGGGTAACAATAGAAAAGGTGAGGCTAGTATTTGAGGACGTCTTGATCAAGCTTTGGCAAATGAAGTGTTAATTATTCTAAGCAGCCTCTTGGATCAGCATGTTCCCCTTTGCTAGGGAAAATGTTCACCTATAATTGGGTTGAATTATTATCTTTTGTTAATTTCCATTGAATCAAAAAGGGAAGGATTAGACTATTCAAGTTTGAAAACTCCTGGATGAATTATGATGAAGTGTCAGAAACTATTGATATTAACCATAGGTGTTTAGTACTTGTAAGGAATAAAGCACAAGCACCTAGAACATAGAAAAACTGTTAAAATCTTGGAATGCTAAATCAGTTGGTAATATCTTCCAACAAGCTGCCGCCTTGGAAGGAGAAATTAAGCATTTGCAACAGAAAGAAGAGGGAAGGGGCCTTTCTCAAGGAGACTTGCAGCTTTTAAGAAATAAAATCACGCTGCATCATAAATTATAAAGGAGAGATGAAACTTTTTGGCACAAAAGTCTAGATTGCAGTGGCTCAAACGAGGAGACAGGAACTTTAATTTCATAAGGAAACCATTGTGAGGAGGACAAAGAATTATATTTTTAAATAAAAGATAGTAGGGTAACTAGGTGAAGGCAGAGGATCAGAAAAAAAAAAATGAATTCAAAGATCCTTTGAAAGCGGATGGTGTTTATGTAAGCTATGATATCTGAGAAATTTATTTTTTGACTGAGAATGGTTCATATTAAAATTTAATTAATGCTTTTTTATTTGAGTAAACCTATAAGATAGCTTTTATGTAGAAAGCACAGAAGTAGTTTTTTGAAAGATTTTGACGTTCAAGTCAGTAAAAATATCAGCAATCAAATGAGAGGAGAAAGCTCCAGCAGAAGGATCTCCCTCCTTAAGATGCATTTCTCAGGAGCAATGGCCTTTGCTAGAGTTTTTTGGACTTAGATTGCCTTCGAGAGCGTACTGAGGATCTTAGGACTTGTATTGTGTGATGCTGAGGAGAGTTGTTATCTGATTTTTTGGCATATTTTAGGGAGTTGGCATTCGATAAGGCCAGAATGCCATCGATTACGGGGATCGATAGTTAATGAAGATGATATGCTTTATTGAAAATTTAAAATCTTTGATCATGGACGAAGTGCTGTATTTAGCTTTCATTTCTGTTTAGGAAAGCTTACTCTACAATCTTTACGATCGGAGTGGTTCATCCTCCAGATATCCGGTGTGGTTTGAAACAGCAATGGCGCTTACGTTGAAGGAATGAAGATCGATCCTGGCGAGGTATGATGATAGCTCGGCCCTGCCGAGGTTCAGAGATCGACTTGGTATCAATGTCAAGACCAACAATGGCATCGGTATTAACTCTGGAGTCGTGAGGAGACCGACTCTGGCATCGATGCCGAAACCGACTCTAGCGTCGGTACTAAAACTAATACTTATGTCTGTTGGACCATAGCCCAGTCAGTCAGTTCAAACGTGGCTTGATAGCCAAATCGAAGATAACTCAACCTTTGTCAACGTGGCCTTTGTCATTCGGCATGTTTATTGATGCATTGATAATTTTTTTCCACATCACATGACCCCACTCCTTAGTCTGAAGCGTAGGTTTGGGCATAGGGAGTAGAGTCTTCATATGGCTTCGCTGATCAATCAATGATCTTTGTTCCCAATGTGGGTTTGCCGTCCGCTTATATCGATTGGCCTATTGGAGAGTTTTATTCCTCGTGTCAAGTGCCAATGCCCTTCTATAGTCAGCCTTTCGCTCTTATTCGTGCTTTGAAAACTTGAAGACGACTGCTTGCATTTAAATTGCGAATGCTAAGATCAGGGGAGGTTCCAAGAAAGTTGCTCAATTGTGCCGAACTCCTGTTTCTGTTTTAGAAAGCTCACTCCGCAATCCTTGCGATCGGGATGGTTCATCATCCAAGATATCCTGCGTGGTTTGAAGTAGCAATAGCGTTTACGTTGAAGGGATGAAGATCGATCTCGACGAGGTATGAGATAGCTCAGCCCTACCGAGGTTCGGATATGGCCTAGCGAGGCTTGGCTGCACGGCGCTGGTAGCGAGGTCATTGTCGTGCGCGCCGGGTGCCGCGTGGTGTTGGGCAACGTGTGGCATCTAGCGGGTCAGCGTGCAGGACATGGGCCCAGTCTGCAATATCGCTCAGATCCCGAGAACCTCCAGGGTGGTAAATGGCGGGATGGCCCGCAAGTATATTGAGAGGGATGGTCGGACACCCCAGTCCCAAGGATGGGCATGGAGTTGGCCACGGCGCGGGAAGGCCTTGGCCGTGGAAAGTCATCCGCAAACAAACGTTGCCTTATACCGTGACCAAACATAGTCAGGTTCGAAGCCTTGATATGAATGCATGAATGAGGTATGCCAAGGAATCCATGGATACACACAAGGCAGTTGGGGTGGCTCCCAAAGCTACATTAAAAATGTGTCCAAGGCTAGGCCATGCAGTTCAGCAGGATGCACACAAGACAATTTGGGTGGTTCCCAGAATTGCTTTGATAATGTGTTGGCCGAGCCATGCAGTTCTCAAAAGTTTGGGACAGTTCCCAAAACTACCTGGGCGGCATGGCTAAACTCATGCCAGTCGGTTTTGGAAGTTCCTAGCGGTTGAGGGAACTGTCCACCGTAAGAATTATATATGTATGCCTTTGGGCAGAAAGAAATACACACACTAGTTGGGGTAGACCCTTGGGACGGGTCTTTGTGTGTCTGTATCATATGGGAATTCAATAAAATGAGTGTTTATACTCACTTCTGTCTTGATAAGGGAAGGCTAGCTAGATTGAGGGGTCTAGCGCTGCATGGGGTCACTTTGGTTCGAGAAAATTAAGTCCAGACCAAAGGTATCGAGCCTACTATTGAAGACTCTTGGAAAATCTCTGTTCTAGAGAGTTTCTGTGTTGATGCCGGCATAGGGCGGCAATATAGAAAGTCTTGAGGAAAGAGATTTCTTGGTTGGAGGCAAGTGTCGGGATGCCTTAGATAGACAAAGAGGGTTACCATAAGCAAAAAAAGCAACCAAGGATCGACCTTCATTGATGTTTTTCAGACTGGAATCAATGGGGGATCGGGTCATTTCTATGAGGACACTCAGGTCACTCGCGGTTTTGTTGTTCAAAAGATGGCGAATCCCTTGGGCTTAGCTAAAGTGTCAAAGTCCTTAAGTCGGATCAAGACGATGTTTTCCCAATCTTAGGCCATGAAAAGGCATAGCCTTTGATATCCATCAGCGCACGGAAAGGTTGGATGGATTGCCCCTCGATGACTTTGAAGTCATACATGGCAACAATGTATGCCATTATCCCAAATATGGGTGGAATCCTCATCGGTGATGAGAAGAAAACTTGCCTTATTTCTGGGTAAGATAAAGAATCGGTTTGCAAAGTGGAGATGGTCTTCGCAAGGCACTTGGCCCGTGGCTATGAAAAGTGCCGAGGTACCCACTTCGCAGCTATTCGAGAGGAAGGCTCAGAGGTAATGGTAGGGATACCAAGTGAGGTTGCTCAATCGAATGAGTGCTCATCAAATCTTCCTTTGAGGACATCGGGCTCTTCTGATGGGAGTGGTTTGTAACAGCCTTATTGGTCTGCACAGGCCTACAAAGGGGTCGTCCAAGGCGGCGCGGCGCGGGGCCACAAAGGACTGTTCAGGAAGATTGCTTACTCTTCTCCAAAGCCAGGGTAGAAGATTGGAAAGCTTTAAGAGGATTATATAGAGAAACATTTGTCCTTTTTTATTACAAACGGGCGATCACACCACTGGGGTGAGTCAACCCCGAAATATCGGAATACAAAATTTGCTCCAAAATAACTGGGTAAGGGTCACCAGGGTGCCATTCCCACTGACCAGAATGGCGAGCTAGCCGAGGCAACCCAATCAGCTATAGCGTTAGCTTCCCTATAGACATGTGAATCAAAGGATCATAGCTGGACTGGAGAGTATCCCATATATCACTAATCAAAGGGTTATAGGAGGGACAAAGATCAGGAGCTCGTCGAATCCACCGGATGACCATAATAGAATCTCCCTCGATAACCACCTGGTGCGAGCGCAAGATATGAATAGCATAGTTAATGCCAGCCCACGCAGCCTGCAATTCAGCCATGGGAACCGAAATGTCAAGAGAACCATGCCCGCCAGCCGCAAGCAGCTCACCCTCAGGCCCCCTGATAATAAATCCAGATCCAGCAATGCGACCCGATACAGAACCATCAAAATTCACTTTGACATAACCAGGTGGTGGGGCTCCCAAGCAATAAAGACCATAGTACGGTGCGCTGCCGAAGCAGCAGGGGAGTCCCAGATGCCCAGTCTGTCAAAGTGACTATCCAAATCAGAGCGGAGATATTTCGTAGAAAGGAAGCTGGCAGTGCGGATAATAGTCTGTGTCGAGGCCGTACCCTTAGCAAAGATAAGCTGGTTTAGGTCAGTCATATCTGATAAGCCAAATAAGCTAGATACACACCCTGGAAGCATCTGCCGCTCTGGACAGCTGTGTGAACAGCATGCAATAGAGCCGTCCCTCCTTCGGCGTCCAAGGACTGTATCGAAGATGCAACCAAATCTGGGAGGCACGGAAACATGTAAATAGGGCATGCTCTACTGTCTCATCCTGGAACCCACATATCGGATAGAGCTAATGTTAAGGCCGCGCCCAGCCAGAAGGGAACATGTAGGAAGGTGATCCCACCTTAGTTTCCATAAAAAGAGCTGGATCCTGGGATGACGGGGCAAGCGCCAATCCAAGCCACATCATCGAGACCCGCAGACCGAGGGCAGATGCAATCAATCAGATCTCTAGTGGAAGCACGAGGAAGGCAGGATCCACACCAGAGTCTGGTGTCAGAAGCTGCAGAGGAGGCAAGAGGGGTAGCAAGAATCCTTTGCACTAACTCGACTCCAAAAAACCGTGACACCGTAGGAACATGCCAAGCATTAGAGTGCTGGCTAATCAGAGCAGAAATAGACATCAAAGGTCCAACCTCATAGCTTAGGAATGTCGGCCACCGCGCTAACGGAAGGTCCGCTATCCAGGTGTTATGAGTAACATTTATAGATCTCCCATCCAACCATACAATGAATGTCAGACATAATAGTGGGAGCAACCTGGCAAATAGCTCTCCACATGAAGGAACAACCACGTGGAATACGGGAGACCATCTCAGAAGTCCAGCCTCCATATCTGCCACGCATAACAGAGCTCCAAAAGCAATGAGGTTCCGAGGAGGAATCTGGTGGCATGCCTAGCAATAAGGACCTGTTTGCGGACCACCAAAGACTGAATCTCCAAGCCGCCCTCACGAATAGGCAAACAAACCATCTCCAAGATAGAAGATGAAGGCCATGACCTCCCTGCGTCGATCCCCATAAGAATGCACAAAACCGACGCTCTATCCGTCGAAGACAAGTGATGGGGATCAAAGCGTTGGACAAAGTGTACAGAGGGAGTGAGGTAAGGATAGATCGGAGCAGAGTAACACGCCCCATCATGGAAAGGCCAGAAACATGCCATCTGTCCAATCTATCAGTAATCCATTGCTCAAGGATCCGAAAGTCATACTGACGAGGACTCCACCCGTAATAGGGATCCCAAGATAGGACATATGGTCAGATGTCATTGAAATCCCAAATAACTGGGAGATGGCAGCACGATGATGCTGTGATGTAGACGGGCTAAAATATAGGATAGATTTCTTCACATTAATAAGCTGGCCAGAAGCCTGATAATAAGACTGCAGAATAGCTGAGCAGGCCATCGCATTCTGAATAGTAGCAGGGCTAAGCAGGATACAATCATACGCAAAGAGGAGGTGTGAGAGAGGGGGACCATCGGGCCCTGGCATGTATGGCTGTAACTGATGCACACCAACAGCCTGAGCAAAGCTACGTGAGAGATCATCAGCACATAGGATAAACAAAAAGGGGAGAGGGGGCATCCCTGACGAAGACCCATAGCAGAGGGAAAGAAACCGGTCGGGCTACCATTGATCATTATAGAAAAGGTAGGCCACTGAACACAAGCCATAATCCACTCAATGAAGAGATCAGCAAAGCCAAAATCCCGAAGCGTCTGTCTAAGAAATGTCCAGCTGATCCGATCATAAGCTCTCTCCATATCCAGCTTCACAGCCATTAATCTGTGTCTGCCAGCCCCCGCTGAAGATCAAACATGAACTCCTGAGCAATGAGGGCATTATCGGTAATACTGCGGCCTCGGATGAAAGCCCCTTGCTCAGGAGAGATCAGCCATGGTATGATACCCTGCATCCGAGTGACCAAAAGACGGGCACAAACTTTGTATAAGTCGTGCATAGGCTAATAGGTCGATAGTGCTGGGGAGAAAAGCATCCAGACGCTTTGGGATAAGGGTAATGTATGTTCGTTGCCAGTCCCGAGAATGGATCTAGAAGAGAACACAGACTGGATTGCTGAGACAACATCCTGCCCCACAATATCCCAGTAGACCGAAAGAAAAAAGGCGGAAAGCCATCTGGTCCTGGAGCTTTATCAGGCCCCAAAGCCCAAACCGCCGATCGAATCTCCTTCGCAGACACATCCGTCGTAAGATTATCGTTATCAGCATCAGTAACCTTAGCAGACTGTGAGACAGGAGTACAAGGAGATCCACCGACGACCTGCTCTGACCAACGGGTCTGAAAAAATCAGGATATATGCTCCCGAACAGCGTCATCATCCTCAAAGATATGTCCGTCCTCGTTGCTAATACGACAAATCCGGTTGGCTGCACGACGAGCCAAAGTAGCCTGGTGAAAGAATCTAGTATTACGGTTACCCTCCTGAAGCCACTGGATCCGAGATCTCTAGCGCCAGAAGATCTCCTGCTGACTGAGTAACCTATGGTGCAAGGTCAAGCTCTGCCTGAGAGACTGAAGATCAATCAGAGATAGACCACCATCCCAATCCTCCTTAGTCTGAAGATAAGTAATATCAACTTCAACAGACTGCACCCACTGCCGCAAGTCCCCCACCTCCCTACCGTGCCATCTCCGGAGTCATCGCTTCACAAGATCCAGACGTCGGGATAACCGATAGGTAGCTCCCTCGGACCGCCATACGCCAGACCTGGTGGATCAAAGTTCGAGCAGAAGGATAGCAAGTCCAAAGCTGCTCAAACCGAAATGGTCCCGACAGATAAATGACGGCTCAGTAGATATAAGCAAAGGGCAGTGGTTCGAAGCAATCTGCGGAAGATGAGTGGTGGTAGCACAGGAAAATAGTGAAGCCATCCTGAGGAGGCCATAGCCCTATCCAGACACTCCCACACACGGGCAGAGCCTTGACGGTTGTTGCACCAAGTAAACTGTGGCCCCAAAAATCCCAGGTCCAAAAGACCCACAGAGGAGATAAAAGAGCGAAACTCACTAGAGTTCGGAGTATCTACAAATCGGCGACCGCCACGCTTTTCGAAGCATTCACAATACAATTAAAGTCACCAGCAACAAGAGTAGGAAAGCCCTGATCGAGGAGTGTGATAATCTCAGCCCACAGGCAGCGCCGCTCCTGATAGTCCATGCTAGCATAAGCACCCAGAAGCAGCCAAGGAGAGGCAGTCCCTTCGGAAACAACCAAGGCGACCTGCTGATGACAATAATGGAAAGCATCAACACTAATAGATGGGGTCCGCCATAGAGCCAGAACAACCCCAGAAAGACCATTGGAGTTCACTGCATAGGAACCCCAAGACCGAGAAACCCGACGCCGGAATCGATGAAGACTAGGTCCCGACAGGCGAGTTTCCAGAAGATACAAATATCAAAATGATGAAGCTACAGTAGCCGACTAAATGAGGAATGAAATGAGGGTTTCGAGGCTCCTCGGACATTCCATATAAGAATCTTCATTGGTTAGGTTGGGTTTTATCTTGTCCCCCTGCTTGGGACCCCATCATGTCCATATCAGTATGGCCTCCTACAGAGGACGTCACTGCCACAACTCCTGAACAAAACCTGATGGCAATGACAATGTGCCCGGATCAGGTGAAGCTGGCTGTTGGGACAGCTCCATATACTCTGACCCATGAGAAGAAGGCAGAATTGCCTGTTTCAAAATAGAGACAGCAGCATCATGATCACAGCTATCCCGGGGTGGCAGTTTAGAGCCACTAATCACCTTCTGGGAAGGACCCGCACGGCTTTTGCCCTTGGCTTTGACTGCTTTGGGAATTGCCCTCTGAGGTATAAATTCCGCAGGCCGGGCCCGTTTATTGGAGGCGGGATTAGCATCCTCTCGGATCTTGGGCACTCCGGCCCATCGATCCGATCCACGAAGGCTAAAGGGATTAGTGGCCACTTTGGTACTAGATCCCAGCTTGCTCCCTGTTTCAGTCAATAAACCTTCCTTATGAGGCACTGTTTCAAAATTAGATGGCAGAGACTGCTTAACCTGGCCAGGACCCTGATGAATTGAAGCTGGGGCCTTCGCATAGAATTTGAATCAGAGATTAAGCAATGCTCCTTATCCTTCTGCCCAGTCAATTGAGAATTCAGAGTGGATTTAATAGAGATCTTCTGAACATTTGCAGGGTGCCAAAGTATCATACACTTTGGCTACAGTGACCGACACGGAGAAAACCTCCTGGCATGGGGGGCCAACTTCAGTTAAGCTGGGGTTCAGAGCCTCCCCCAAGCTAACCGAAGACAACGGAGCATATCGTCTTCGAGCAAACTTCCTTGGAGTCATCCAGCCATCACCGGGGGCCGGGGAAGATGATTTACCGTAGGCCGGAGACGACGTCGATGAAGATCGGAGGCCACCAGAATCAGCAACAGAGGGAGGTTTCCGTTGCCGAGTCGCCGTCATCCACGGACCAAACCATGGAGGAACAGAGGCGGAGGACTGCAGCGATGAAGAGGAGCACAGGCCGCCCAGATGAATAGATCCACAACGGGGAAAACTCCTTCGACATACTCGTAAGTGAATTGCTGCCAAAATGGGGTGTCGATCCCCCTGATTCGCGCACCTGGCCGGAGAGGGCAACTGAGATCCACCCTAACAGCAGCACGGGCAAAGCTTCCCCGTCGTTTGCCTTTCGTAGAGGAATCCAGAGCAACAACTCCCCAGCCACCGCTAAAATGGATCGCAATGCCTCCTCCGACCAGTATTCGATAGGGAGGTTGGGCAGGCGAATCCAGAGCAGAGCCGTTGACAGAGCCTTCACCACGGGAACAAAATCAGGGCGCCAAGGTTCAGCCGCAAGGGGTTGTCCATTAACAACCCAAGGCTGAAGCAAAACAGCATCCCTGGCGGCCGAATCTTTAAATTTCATCAAGACAAACTGATGGGAGAGGCTGATTGAGGAGATGCCTCCAGCGATCCCAACACGGCAGAATTCCTGAACCACCGCTTCCGGAGGCACCCAACGGAAAAGACTCCGAACTAACAAGCCTCCGGCAAGCCAGTCCTTGATCTCCCTGTCAATAGTCTCAGAGGGCAACTGGATGACCGACGGGAACAACAGTTCGAGCTCAGCGATTTCCATCGGGGAGGGCGACGAAACTGACCACACGAACTGCTGGCCTCCCTGACGCCGTGACGGTCCCCCAGTCTCTTGGCGGCGATCATTGCCATTCATAACAGAGGATTTATCAGTTGCCATCATGAACAAAGAAGACTGCCATAAGGACGATAACGATCACCGAAGATCGGGACGAGGAAGACTTCTTTAAACCATGAGAACGAAGAAACATTTGTCCTTTGTTCAAACTAAAAGAAGAAAAATAGTTTGATTCGGGAAATAACTATTTGAATAAACTTTTATGAGCCGTATCAATTGAGAGCTCAAATCCTATGATTAGTGAACTCACCATTATTTCTTCTATGCTATGAATACCATACTGTCTTCTTTTCACGCAACTAGAGAGTTACATGGGATGCTAGTGGCAACCTTCAATACAACAACAAAGCTTTAAACCTAGACTTGTTGGAACCGGCTATATAAATTTTTTTTTTTTTCATTCAACTTTTTTTAAGTCATATTTTTATAAGATAAAAAAATTTTAAATCTTTCTTTATCATTTCTTTCATATGACTTTTGGTATGCCTATACCTTTTTTTCTCTACACTATCAAATCACTCCGAACATATGCATTTTTAGGTCTATATTGTATATATTCAAATCATCTAAGTTGTCATTCCCCTAATTTATCCTCAATTTGAGATACCTTTACCTTTTTATGAATGATTTTATTTTTTATTCTATCTTTTTGTATTACCATATATTCATTTTAACATTCTTATTTCTGTCACATCCATCTTATGTACGTATATTTTTTAACTATCCAATCTTTGACGCTATAAAGCATAAATGGTCTTATGGTGTTCTATTAACTTTTCGTTCAACTTAGAAGGCACTATACGATCACATAATGTTTTAATTATATTTTTTTATTTTATCCAACACTTTTTAATATATATGGACAATATCATCCCCATTCTTTTCTTTTTTTTATGAATAATCAATCTTAAATATCAAAATAATTATTTTTAGTAACTTTATGGTCCTTAATTTGTACTCTATATTTATCTTTATTTTTAATTATACTAAAATTGCATTCTATGCATTTTATTTTTATCCTACTTAACCTAAAATATTTATATTCTAATGCATTTTGTCATAATTCTAACTAGACTAACTTCAACTTTAGTTTTATCTACTAACTATATCATTTAGAAATATCATGCACTATGAAATATCATTATGAATATGTTTAGTAAGATTATTTGTAATTAAAGTAAAAGGATAAGATTAAAAGTAGATCACTGATGTAAATTTATAGTAATAAAACTTAGTTTGTATTATCATTAATAGTCCTTGTACCAGTAACTGCCCTATTATACATATCATTTATTACATTAATATATCTAATATGTACCCCTTTCTTTTCTAATACCCATTATAAGATTTTTTTTTAGGGATCCTATCATATGCTCTCTCTAAACAATAAAAACTATATGAAGATCTTATTTTTTTCACTCTATACACTTCATTAACCTTCTAAGAAGGAAAATAATTTTTATGATCGACCTTCTTAGCATAAAATCAAATTCTCTAATATTTTTGTAATGCATCTCAATCTATGTTGAGTTATTCTCTTTCAAAGTTTTATAGTATGACTCATAAATTTGATACTATAATAATTAGAGTAGTTTTGAATATCATATTTACTCTTAAATTAATATTTATTTTTATTCTTATAAATTAATATTATATATACTTTTTTATTTATAAAATATTTTTTATTTTTAAAATCTTATAAATAAATTTGCACCTACTTTATTTCAGCATTACCTCAATATTTTTAAATTAGCAGAAATCTTCAATATCACTAGTTAAACTATTACCATGCATATTTTGATTTTGAATGGTAAGGTATGCCCAAAAAATTTAGCAAAAAGAAATAGCAATTGAAATTTGATAGCTAAAAATTGAAATGATAAGTACCTATCATAAATTGAAATGAGAGCAAACTAAAACTGATGATGTTATCATGTCGTATCTAAACTTATAGCTAACCTTTGCAAATTTTAGATTTTCAACAACTCGTCTTAACTTGTCATTTTAATTGACTTATTCTCTGTTCTTGGTCTCACTTAGTTGATCAAATGAGCTCAATTCGAATGTGATAAATTATGCTAGTAAGGTTACGGAAAAGAGAAGTCTAACCCATAAACTATATGTTAAAAGTAATGTTTTATACTTTTGATAATGGATGAAAATTATTTTTCGTACAAAATAACATTTGTTCCTTCACGTCTATTCGTCATTATGTGTTACTTAGGTCTCAAAGAAAAATAATCTACTTTATATATCTCAAAACAAAATGAAGAAGATTTGTTATGGAATTAGTAATTATGTGTCTAATAATTTTTTATATTTAATTATATTTTATATTTTTATATTAAATATATTAAATATTTTAATTATATTAAATAATATATTTTATATTGATACGGGGTAAAATTATCATTACATCAATATTCGTGCCACAACGAAAAGGTTGGGATCACTTTCGCTTTTTGATTTGCCAGTTGTCGCGTCCGAAAAAAAAACAGCCACTATGTCTCAGCAAGATCGAAGTACCCTCATACCATGCCCAGATCGAACTATTCCTATAGCTCGGCCAGATCGAGCTATTCTTGTGCCTCGGCCAAACCGAGCTATCCCTATACCTCGGCGATGCCGAGGTATCCTTGAACCTTTGCGGAATCGAACTACCCCCACATCCAGCCTAAGTATGCATGCTACCTATCGTCACGATGAATCCTTCACACGACGGATGGCTCCGATTGCTTGATTTCCAAGGTGGATTCCTCAAAATTAACATAAGTTCAAATCCATGATTATCTCGCAAGATTCCAGTCACGTGGGCCCCCAACATCCTAGAAGGAAAATAAAGCCAATAATGCCAATTATGGCCTAGGGTCTAAAAATTGCCGAATCTCAAAGCATTAACTAGTCTCTCTATCCATTGATCCTCTAACAAACAGGATTCGAATCTTACTGGCCTTGTAACAAACATGATTCAAATCAGAGTCAAATCATTCCTATTTTCCCACCATCCAAGACACGTTCAAGGAATCAGGTGAACAACCCACAAATATTCGGATAGTCTATAAATACCTTTCCCAAGAACTTTTCAGGTACACTTACTCTCTTATTAAAAAAATCCATTGAAGCTCAAGCAGAGCATTCGGAGCTCTCGAAGGCCATTTTTGAGGGACTCTTTTGCAAAAGCCTTCTCCTCTTATCTGCTTGCTATGAATTTACACTGACTTGAGCGTCGGAGGGTCTTCCATAGGGGCCACCCCCAACATTCCCTACGAGAGGACTGTCTTGCAGGTCTGTTCGAGCGAAGATCGACACCCAAATCCATGGACGGACTGCGCCCGAGTTGGAGAACGTATTTCTACGGCAACAGATTGGCACTAGAGAAAGGGCCTCAAGTCCCACAAACTTGTAATCAAGGAGATAAGGCTTGAAATCAAAAGAACAACCCTTCAATGGCCAATCGAAGGAGAGCAACTTCATATGCTCAGGATCAGACCACCTCCTAGAGGCCTGATCCTGTGAACAATATGGCGCCTCGTAGCCGCCGCCGGCCGAAACTCCCTTACCATCGGCAACCGTGGTCACCCAGGACCAATTTGCCATGCTGGTCCAACAAGTTCAAGCTCTGGCTTAGCTGGTACAAGAACTCCATGGAGTCCCCCATCCAGCTGCCCCTACTCAATAACTCCCTGATGGAGTCGTTGCCCCTGCTCCTCCAGCGATTTCTTCTTCCAACCCGCTTGAAGTCACAAGCCACCCTCAACAGCCCAACCAAAGAGGGCCTAAATCAGCACCATAAAGGGCTCGAGAGTTGAGCCCGCCTAGATCTTGGCGAGCTCGATCCCTCTCTCTGGGGTACTCTCGCCATGACTCGACGCCACAGCCATGGTCCCCCCGACTCCTCTCTCCTACTATCTGGGATGAAGATGTTCAAAGATAGCTCCAGGAGATGCGCCTAGAGTGGCGTCAGGAGCTGGATGCCGTTCGGCAAGCCCCTCAACTCCAATTGAAGATGGAGCAGAGGATCCCATTCTCTGAGAAGATCATGTGGAAAGTGGTTCCTCCCTATGTTAAGCTCCCCACCATCGAGCCATACCACGGATCCATCGATCCTGATGACCATTTGAACAGTTTTCGATCCATCATGATGTTCCATAGAGCATCGGATGTGATCCTGTGCCGAGCCTTTACCTCTACTCTTAGAGGGTCAGCCAGAACCTGGTTCAATAGTTTGAAACCAAGCTCCATTGATTCTTTCGATGAGCTGAGCTGCTTGTTCATCAGTTAACTCGTTAGTAGCTGCCACTACCACAGAAGGTTCGACTCCCTCTCCGAGGTCAAACAATGAGAGAGAGAGTCTTTGAAGAATTATCTAGGCCATTTTAACACGGCCATGTTGGAGGTAGACCATCTCAACCATGAGGTGGCCATGTCCATCTTGGCAGGCGAGGTGTTCAAGGAGGGTGATTCTATTTAGCCTTGAAGGTCAACTATCTGAAGAGCATCTCCGACATGATGGCCCTGACGGATAAATATGCCAGGGTTGAGGAGTCACGAAGGTCAGCCCGGGCCGAGCAATCAAAGAAGAAAGAGACTAAAGGCTCGGAGAAGAGCAGACCATCTCGCCACGCAAGTCCACCCCGCCGCCAGAGAGCTCCTTTGCCGCCACCCAAAGATCGTACTCAGAGTCTAGCCTAGAGGTTTAATCAGTATACTCCCATCACTGCACCGAGGGCACAGATCCTGATGGAGATCGAGCGCCAGATCCCTCGGCAGCCGCTTCTCCGAAGGAATACGGCTCGAAGAGACATGACCAAGTATTGTCGTTTTCATCGGGATCATGGGAATGATACTGAAGAGGGCTAGCAGCTTCGAAATGAGATCGAGCAACTCATCCGATAGGGGAGGTTGGATTAATTTAGAAGAGCCCCTAAGCCGAACAATGGAGAGCGTCAGCCTGAGCCTCGCCAACCGCCTCCACCAAACCCGTCAGCTATTGGCAATGTTAATATGATTGCAATAATCAACTCCTTACTGGCTCGGAGGATGCGACCTTCGAGTACGGCATCCGCTTCTCCTTTTCAGTGTCTAATAATGAAGCAGAGTATGAAGCTTTGCTTGCTGGACTCCAGATTGCCCGCAACTTGAAGGCGAGGAGACTGAATGCATACACCGACTCTCAACTGGTTGCAGGCCAAGCGCGGGAAGAATTTAAAGCTCGGGAACCAAATATGGTTCGATATCTCCAAAAGGTGCATGACTTGTCTTCTCATTTTTCTAAACTTGAAGTTATTCAAATTCACGCGCCGACCTTCTATCTCACCTGGCGACTACGAATTCGATGGATCTCGAACGAAAAATTTACTTAAAAATCCTTGAAAAGTCCGGCATCGCCGATGCTAATCGGGTGATGCATATTGAGGCCGAACCCTCCTAGTTCAACCTGATTCTCAAGTATCATAAGGAAGGATCGCTCCCGACCGATAGAAAGGAGGCAAGGAAGCCGAAGATGCAAGCAACTCATTATGTCCTGCTCGATGATCAGCTGTACAAGCGATCTTTCTCCATCTCATTACTCAAATGTTGTCGAAAGCTGACTATGCTCTTCGGGAGGTCCATGAAGGCATTTATGGCAATCATCTTGGCGGCCAAGGTTTTTGCCGCAAAGTGTTGCGCCAATTGTTCATAAAATAATCTGCAAGTACATATAATCGTAACAAGTAGTAAAGTTTTTTTAGAAAACAGATGTCAAACCCACAGAGATTAATTATGTTATTGAATACTAAAATTTACTAAATTAATTACTATTTAAAAAATTAAATATAAATGGAACGTTATATTATCTAAATTAAATAAAACTACTTAATCTAAAAATTAACAAAGCATAAAAATCTAAACGTGTAAAAATATGATAAGAATAGATCTAG
Organism: Calamus simplicifolius; assembly: GCA_900491605.1. Classification (NCBI taxonomy): domain Eukaryota; kingdom Viridiplantae; phylum Streptophyta; class Magnoliopsida; order Arecales; family Arecaceae; genus Calamus; species Calamus simplicifolius. The sequence goes on along the minus strand of UESW01003150.1, from coordinate 37,815 downwards.
AGTGATTGATTTTATCTAATAAATTCCACATAATTTATTTTTTTAATTATTAAATTCTAATAATCTCATGTTGATGATTTAAAAAATTTTAATTATCCAATATCTTCTCTTGAACGATATAAAAATTATCTCTAACTAACAACTCCATATCTCTATATGAATTTTCTAAAAATCATATTAATCGTGGTAAAGCATCTCTACTTTCACTCAATTAATGGTGTTTAATTTTAAATCTAAAATAATAAGAATTAAATACTCAATCATAGAAATATTAAAAATAAAATAACTAATAAAATAAACTGTATTCCTTGTTAGATTACATCAATGCTCTAGATAAGAAAATTTAGCTCATAATAAATTGAAAAGAAAATTATAAAATTGAAAACAAAACTAATGAAACTTATGATTTTCATTAGAAGCAATTGATGAACGTGCAGTTCTCGCTTCTGTTCTTTAGATCTTCCTTTGTTGAAAAACTCTAAAAAGCCTCTCTATTCTATATAAAAGTCTATGCTAGGTTAAAGATCTACGGCCTTAGTTGGAAAGTTGCTACCCATTCCATATTGAATACACGTAAAAATCATCATCTTAGAGTCTTTTCAAGTATGCTCTTCCTTTTTGCCGTTGGATAATAGTTGAATGGCTGAGATAGGCCCAATAAAAACCTCTCAAAGATGACTTTCGAATGACTAAGCGTTTAGGCCAGTTGGACGGACCAAGTAAAGTTTATTGCCATCCTGCTTCTCATCCAAAGAAAGTACGATGTTGCCAACTTTATAACAAAACCACCTCGTCCAAAGAAACCACCTCGTCAACTCGTGAAGGATCGAGTTCCCTGAAATCCACCACCAAATGAATTGAACGGCTTCGTGGAATCACCAAAATGAAATCCGCTGCCAGGTAGACTTCTCATCTCCCGTGAAGTCCGATATAACGCACTACAATCAATATAAAAAGGACTAAGTTGTTAGGAGCAACGTTATAACAAAACCAGCAACTATTATTAATTATGGATATAAGTCACAAGGACCCAATTAACATGTAAGTCTTTGTCTTTTCTAAATTATTCTTTTTATATATATATATATATATATATATATATATATATATATATATATATATATATATATATATATATATATATATATATATATATATATATATATATATTAAGTAGAGGATAGCAATTTGGTGTAACCTCTTACAACTAACTGTGTAAGAGTTTCTTCTACAACTTATTTGGGGGTCTCAATGATTAAAACGCTTTTCTCGTCAGCAGTTTCAAAAAAACAATTTAATTACGAGATTTTATATATGATTTTCTTTTAGTTGCTTTCCAATATCTAGTGTATTCTTTTGATTTCTTTATTAAATGTCTGCTCAAGATTCTAATCCAGATAAAAAGTAAATAAAAATAAATAAATTTAATTTAAAATAAATTAAAAACTAACTAATATCGTTATGAAAATATATGAATTAAATTATTGGATTTACACTTACCAATACCTTCAAACTTACACTTTGCTGGTCCTCGAGCAAAGAAAATAAAATAAGAATTCCAAAATAAAAGATTAACTGTTCAAATAGAGCCTCAAAGATTTAATACATGCCATGATTTAAAGAAATTATCCTATGCAACTCAAGTACACAAGTTAATACAAAATTTAATCTCACCTCATATTTAATTCTCCCACTCATGAGCATGCATCATTCTCACTTCATTACTCACTTCCCGAATAGTTTTATGCAAACATATAAATGCAATGGATCTCTAAGAAGTGTATGTATCTACTCTATAGGCTTGCTCTTTAAATTAACTCTCCACTAATGTAGATAAAAGTTAACACCAAGGATCAATAGGTCTTTATAAACTTGTAATGTAAGGCTAGGGTGAGGGCTACAAAGAAAAGGTAAGATGTATCAAAGTAAGAACTTAAATCAATACACCCATGGCATAAAGAGCATAGTAGTCTCACTCATAGTGGCTCATACATAGCTTTCAACAAGCAATTTTTTTAAAAAAAACAATCCCATCTGCTTCTTGAACCCTATCTGAGTTTGAGATTATCACATTCTTTCTAATCCTTGCATTCTCTTATATTTGTATTTCTTCAATTCCAATAGGAACCCTTCCTTCAACTAACAATTATGATAATTCAGCATCTATTTCATAATAGTAGCACCAAGCATAAATATGTCCTTTAAATGCACATTGCAGTTTATTCGAGATCGGATTCCAACAATGCTATGCTCTATAAAGCAGTTATCCAAAAAACTTTCGTTAGAAACAATTAAATCACTAATCTTGTTGTTGTCAACCTTTGTTGGCGGTAAATTTTTGGTGATGTATACATTGGCTTTGTTGCATCATAAAAGTTGAAACTCAGTGGATGTGCAGTAAGAAAAAGATTAACTTCAAAGAAAGATTTAATGGTACCAATATCCTCCCAATAATCATTGAAAAGATATGCCTTGATGAAGAATTCTTTTGTAGAGGCAGGAATTATCTCAGATCCAAAGTTATTTGCAGTACAAAACCTCCATCTGACCTTAGAAGATTTAGAAGTATATCCTTCCTGAATATATAGACTCCCATAGAAGCAATATATGATTTTTTTTTCTGCCTTAGCTCGTTACAACCCCAATACAGTAGTATTCACTTCCATTGCTTTCAAATCTGCTCCTTTTTGCTTTTCTGATTGAGATGACCTTTTCTTTTTACATCGCCAAACTTATTTCTTGTTGTGCATGTGATGTGATAGAAATTTTTCATACTCCTATCTCTCACAAATTTATTTTAAACTCTTATAACCATGAGGTAAGTATCAACTAAGTTTCCTTAAAAGGTAAAGAGATATATAAGTTCAAAAGGATAGGAATCATATGGGTTAAACAAGAAAAAATTAAAAAAAAAACTAAAATATAAATTTTAATGGCTCAAATGGGTGACTAGAGATATAATGATAAAAGGGTTAGACTTTTAGGCACAACCAATCCAAAGATGGCCTATGTCCTTTCCTTGGTGAAACTTTACCTAGGATTTTGCCTTAAGTAATTCTCAAGCAAGTTCTAGAGTAGTTAAGACCATAAACATTTACCAAGTCTTCATAAAATATCTCTAAGCATGTAAATAATTAATTATCATGATACACATCTAATGAATAAAGAAAAAATCGTACTAAGTAAAAACAATTTAAGTATTAACTAATCAACTCAATTACTTATAATTTTTTCTAAAAATCATAACTTGTTTCAACCATTATCATCATTGGCTCTATAGAAACAAATAAACAAACCAGATAACTTTATTTATTTATTTATTTATTTTAATTTTAATTTTTATAATTTTTTTATATTTATAAACAACCTAAATAAACAAACTTAATATAATTAAAACAGAGAATACGTAACCTATGATATGCAAACTAACACAAATTAACCAAAGCAAGCAAACAAATAATTAGACCTATTATGCAACCCAACAAAACAAACAAAAATTAAACTCGCCTTTCCCAAACTTAAATCGTGCATTGTCCTCAATGAAAGAGAAGAAAAGAGAATTAAAAAATAATAATAAAGCAAGAAAAATAAAGTGATACTCCCCTAGTGTCAATGAATGTCATTTTGAAGTGCACCATTAGGAGANCAATTTCCTGTATTAAATCATGTCAGAAAAGATCAAAACATCTCCATTTGATGAATCAGTACCATCTTCTTTGTTTTTGTTTTCATTTATTTTTTTTTTCCAGATCTATCTGCTTCTTGCACCCTATCTGAATTTGAGAATATCACATTCTTTCCAATCCTTGCATTCCCCTATATTGTATTTTCTCAATTCCAATAGGATGCATATATTGGCTTTGCTGCATCATAAAGCTGAAAACTTAATGGATGTGCAGTAAGGAAAAGATTAGCTTCAAAAAAAAGAATTTAATGATACCAATATCCTCCCAGTAATAGTTGAAAAGATATGCCTTGATGAAAAACTCTTTTGCATATGCAGGAATTATCTCAGATCCAAAGTTATTTTGCAGTAGGAAACCTCCATCTATCCTTAGAAGATTTAGAAGTACCTCCTTCTTGAATATATAGACTCCTATAGAAGCAATATATGGTTTCTTTTTTACCTTAGCTCATGACAACCCCAATATAGTAGTATCCACTTCCATTGCTTTCACATTGCTCCTTTTGCTTTTCACTGAATAAGCTGACCTTTCCTTTTTACACCCTAAACTTATTTCTTGCTGTGCATGGGGTGTGATAAAATTTTTTCATACTCCTACCTCTCATAATTTTTTTTAAAGCTCTTATAACCACGAGGTGAGTATCAACTAAGTTCCATTGAAATGTAAAGATATATGTATATAAGTTTAATAGGTAGGAATCATATGGGTTAAACAAAAAATTTAAAAGGCCAAAATGTAACTTTTAAAGGCTTAAATGGGTGACTAGAGATATAATAATAAAAAGGGTTAGGCTTTTAGGCTCAACCAATCCAAAGATGGCCTATATCCTTTCCTTGGTGAAACTTTACCTAGGATTTCGCCTTAAGTAATTCTCAAGCAAGTTCTAGAGTAGTTGAGACCATAACATTTATAAAGTTTTCATAAAATGTCTCTAGATATGCAAATAATTAATGATCGTGATACTCATAATAAAGAGAAAATCATACTAAGTAAAAACAATTTAAGTATTAACTAATCAACTCAATCACTTAGAATTCTTTCTAAAAATCACAACTTGTTTCAATCATTTCATCATTGGCTCTATAAAAACAAATAAACAAACCAATTTTTTATTTTTTATTTTATTTTTAAATTTTAAAATTTTCATATTTTAAATTTAAATTTTTTATAATATATTTTTTTTACTTTTTTTATAATTTATAATTTTTATAATTTTTTGATATTTAATATTTTAATTTTTTTATAATTTTTTAAATAACTTAAATAAACAAACTAAATATATTTAAAACAGAGAATACATAACCCATGACATGCAAACTAACATAAATTTTCCAAAGCAATCAAACAAATAACTAGACCTATTATGCAACCCACCTCCAAACTTAAATATTGCATTGTCCTCAATGAAAGAGAAAGAAAAGAGAAATTAATAAAAATAATAAAGTGAAGAAAAGTAAAGTGATACAATCTCATAGTGTCAATGAATGTCATCTTGAAGTGCACCACTAGGAGAGACTCCTCCTTCAATATTTGAGGTTGTCAAGGTCGATGGAGACCTTTTGCTTGTAAAATCTCCATCGATGTATGGTTTAAGGCGCTGTCCATTTACTTTAAATGTTCCCTTGGTTATAGTTGTACTTCAACTGCTCCATATGGATAGACTTTAGTTACCACAAACGTCCTGACCATTGAGGGTGCAGCTTTCCTTTTTTGTCCTTAATTTTCAAGTCGAATTCTTGTAGAAGCAAGATCCATCGAAGCAATTTTGGTTTAGCATCCTTCTTAGTAAGCAAGTACTTCAGAGCAGAGTGATCGGTGTAGACAATCCACCTTCGAATCTATCAAGTAAGAACGAAATTTGTCAAAAGTAAAAATGACTGATAATAATTCTTTTTCAGTAGTGGTATAATTCAGTTGAGTTTTGTTAAGGTTCTACTTACATAATAAATAACATGAAAATGTTTATCTTTTCTCTACCCTAAAACAACCCCTATAGCATAATCACTGGCATCACACATTAATTCAAACGATAATTTCCAATATGGTGACAATTATAGGTGCTAAAATTAATTTCTTTTTCAGTGTTTTAAAAGCATGCAAGCATTCATCAGAAAATTCAAATCGAGTATCTTTAATTAACAAATTACAAAGAGGTTTAGTAATTTTAGAAAAATCCTTAATAAACCATCGATAGAATCCGGCGTGTCCCAAGAAATTTCTTATGCCCTTCACATTGGTTGGTGGTGGAAGTTTTTAATCACTTCTATTTTTGCTTTGTCAACTTCAATTCCCTTAGAAAAATTTGGTAGCCCAGCACTATCCCCTCCTCTACCATGAAGTGGCATTTTTTTCAGTTCAAAACTAAAATTTTCTCCTTGCATCTTTGCAAAACTGAAGATAAGTTAGACAAACAATTATCAAAAGAATATCCAAAGAAAGAAAAGTCATCCATGAAGACTTCTAAAATATTTTTCACCATGTCCGAGAAGATGGACATCATGCATCTTTGAAATGTGGCTAGCGCATTACATAAGCCAAAAGGCATCCGCCTATATACAAATGTTCCATATGGACAAGTAAAAGTGGTCTTCTCTTGATCTTCAGTTGCGATGGCTATTTGATTATAACTAGAGTATCCATCCAGAAAACAGTAGTAAGCATATCTTGCAAGTCTCTCTAGCATTTGATCAATAAAGGTAAAGAAAAATGATCTTTTCGAGTTGCATCATTAAGTTTTCTATAATCTATGCATACTCGCCATCCCGTGATTGTCCTCATTGGTATAAGTTCATTGTTATCATTCTTTATTACAGTTATTCTACCTTTCTTTTGTACAACTTGTATTGGACTTACCCATACGCTGTCTGAGATAGGATAAATAATTCCAGCATCCAATAGCTTTAGCAATTCTTTATGCACTACTTCTTGCATTGATGGATTCAATCTTCTCTGGGGTTGAACAATTAGCTTATATTTATCCTCATTAAAATCTTATGTATACAAATTGAAGGACTAATTCCTTTGATGTCAGAAATGGTCCAACCCAAAGCCAATTTGTATTCCCTTAAGATTCTAAGCAACTTTTCCTTCTCTACATCATTCAAAGAATTATTAATAATAACTGAAAAAGTAGAGTCTTGGCCTAAGAAAGCATATCTTAAATTTGATGGAAGCTATTTTAGCTCAAGTTTAATTGGTTTCTCTAATGGAGATGTTGGCTGATATGATTTTAAGTCTTTCACTTTTGGTTGCATTGAAGGAGGAAAGAATGGTGTAGCCTCCAAATATCTTTCACACTCTTGAACTTTTTTATCATCAAATTCAATAGATGTAGAGTGAGTAAGACATACCTCAAGTGGTAGTTTTAGAAAATCATTTGCATAAGTTTCATCAGCCATGATTACATCTCTGTCACTTATTTGAAAACAAGAATGTGTCTTAGAAGAAGATTTTATAGGCTTAAGTACATCAAAAGTGACCTCATCCTCTCCGACCCTTAAAACAAGTTTTTCTTGCTGGACATCAATTAAGGTTCTCCCTATCGCAAGGAAAGGTCGACCCAATATCAAAGGGATCTCCTCATCCTCCTCCACATCAAGAACAATGAAGTTAGCCGGAAAGATGAACTTGTCAACTTTCACTAATACGTCCTCAATGACTTCTCTTGGGTATTTTATAGATCTGTCTACCAATTGTAAAGAGATGGTGCTTGGATTTACTTCTCCTAGACCCAATTTCTTAAAAATAGAGAGAGGCATTAAATTAATACTTGTCCCTAAAGTCACATAAAGCTCTATCAAAATAAGAATTTTCTATAGTGTAAGAAATAGTGAAACTCTCTGGATCTTTCAGCTTAGGTGGCAGCTTCTTTTGTAAGATTGCACTACTCTCCTCTGTCAACATTATTATTTCATACTCTTCCAATTCTCGCTTCTTTGTTATAATGTCTTTTAAAAATGTAGCATATTTAGGCATTGGTTCTAAAGCTTCAATGAGAGGAATATTAATATGTAATTGCTTAAATATGCTTAAAATTTAGAAAACAGTTCATCCACATTATTTTTTTTAATCTTTGCGGAAAAAAATTGGTGGGTCATAAATTGAAGGAGAATAAGTCTCAAAAGTAACTTCCCTGGATTTTTTTGATTTTGAAGCTCTTCATTCTCTTTAGTCTTCTCAGCTTGCTCTACTTCTTTCATCTCTAACTCGACTTCCTTCATCTTGGACTCCTCATTATCCACATTTTCATCTTGTTTGACATATGTTACTTGTTGCTCCCCATATGTTCTTCCACTTCTCAATGTTATTGCCTTTGCATATTCTTTGGGATTAGTAACAGTGTTGCTTGGCAAAGTTCCAGCAGTCCTCTATGTGAGCAAGTTTGAGAGTTGACCGATTTGCACCTCAAGTGTTGCTTGGCCGCGCGAGCCTTGGCCGCGCCGGGTCATGGCCGCGCGTGCCCTTAGCCGCATAGGCCTTGGCCGCGCAGGGCCATGGCCGCGCGGGCCTTGGCCACACGCGTGCATGGCCTCGTTGGACCATGGCCGAGTGGGTGCTGACTAAGCGGGAGCTTTGGGTGCGGCCGTAGCTACGCCAGGCCATGGTTGCGCATGGCAAGGGGCTGGCCAGCCTGCGCAGGGCCAAAGGCCCAGGCTGCAATGTTGCTCAGATTGCTTGTACCCCGGGATGGCAGATGGCTGGAGGTTGCGATAGAATTTTGAGGGGGATACTCACAGGTTGCTTCAGACCAAGGATGAGGCTTGGACATGGCCACAACATTGGATTGGCGTGGCCTTGGCACACCTTGCGCTGGCAAGGATTTAACCATGAAGTCCACATGGCAAAAGTCGGACCGTGATGTGGCAAATGTTAGATGACGTGGTGAACCGTTGTTCAGAGCATGGGCGTAAGGCACGGATGGGAGCATGGCGCACACGGCTGGCCGAAGGCCTAGACGGGAATTCGGTTGCTTGCAAAGAGGGAGTTCGGGTGGTTCCGCAAACTACCTTGCCCACATGGCCTTCAGATGAGATGGCTAAGACTCAGACAGTGCGTTTGCCAGAATTTGGCAAAACTCCTAGCGGTTGGGGTAATTGTTCACCGTAGAGCTATATGTAAGCCCTGGTGCCTTTCGGCAAAGGACACACACCACTTTGGCAAGACCTTTGGGGGGGTCTAGTATGTGCATGTACCTTGGGAATTCTATAAAGAAGTTATCTTTACTTCTATCTTGAGTGGGGAAGGCTGGCTAGGTTCGAGGACGTCTAGTGCCGCACAAGGCCTTTGCAAGGAAAAATTTAGTCTGAACATTCGGCCTTGTGACAGTGGTAACAGAGCCCAGTTAACGGCTCTTCTGAAGGATTCTTGATGCTAGCGGCTGGTAATAACATGGAAGCCTTAAGAAAAAGGATGTCCTGTTTGGAGGCAATGGTTAGGGTGTCTCAAGCAAACGAAGCATCTCCTTTATGGGTGCAAACTGAAGCATTGCAAACAACCATGCTGATGCTTCAGGAGACAGTGGCAGCAGCCCAACTTTGAATGGACGAGATAGTGTTGTTGGATATCCGACTTCTCAAGTAGGCAGTGCCAACCCATCCTCAGGGTGATGGAAGGAGCAAAATGAAGGTCCGTGATCCACACACTTATAATGGCACTCGGAGTGCCAAAAAGTTGGAAAACTTCCTTTGGGACATGGAGCAGTACTTTAAGGCTGCTCATGTCTCGAAGGAGGAGATGGTCCCTATTGCTTGCACATATCTAACAGATGATGCAAAACTTTGGTGGTGGACATGGACCAATGACCTCGGCCGGCCCGATATTCAAATTTGAGAGGCCCTGAAGCAAGAACTGAAGGATTAATTCCTTCCCTGCAAAACTTCTTGGGTTGCCAGGGATGCTCTGAAGAAACTAAAGCAAGAGGGCAACGTGAGGGACTACGTGAAGGCGTTCAGTTCCCTTATGTTGGATATCAAAGACATGTCCGAGGCAGATAAGATGTTTGGCTTCTTATCTGACCTCTAACCATAGGCTTAGTTGGAGTTGCGGAGACAAGGGGTGACTGACTTATCTGCTGCTTTGGCTGCTACGGAATGATTGGTGGACATCCGGGTTAATAAGCCCCCATCTGATCTTTCCAAAAAGTCTCGTCCCACCAACAAGTTCCCTAAGAAGACTCTTAAACAGAAAGAAGGTGGTGGGAAGAAGATGAAGGACTTTGGCAAGGCTAAGATGAAGGCTAAGGAGGATGGCTCTTCATCGAACAAGGACAAAGGGAATCCTCATCCGGGATGCTATGTATATGCAATGGCCCTCATTATGCTAAAAACTGTCCAAAGAAGGCAAAATTGAATGCTCTCTTGGCTGATGAGAGTGATTCAGATTCGGAGGGCCCTGAACGTGTTGCTCCTCTCCAAGTACTTGGTGTCCTTCAAGCCGAGGAAGCAACAACGGATCGACCCCGGTTGATGTTTGTCTCGACTGAAGTTAATGGGCATCGTGTCTTGTCTATGGTAGACACTGGTGCCACACATAACTTTGTTGCATAAAAGATGATGAATCCTTTAGGCTTGAAAGTGTCCAAGCACTCAAGCCTTATCAAGGTGGTGAATTCCTAAGCACAGGCTGTAAAAGGCATGGCCTTTGATGTCAAGTTATCCATCGGCAAATGGAAAGGCCGATTGGATTTGATGGTGGTGCCCCTCGATGACTTTGAAGTCATCCTTGGCAATAACTTTTTCATAGGCGCCAAAGTTGCCATTATTCCACATATGGGTGGAATCCTCATCGGGGATAAGAAGAAACCTTGCTTTGTTGCTGGGCAAGGAAGGGATCTTGTTCGAAAAGTAGAGATTATCTCTGCCAGTTGGCCCATGGATGTAAAAAGGGCCAAGGTGCCTACCTTGCTACGTTTATGGAGGAGGAACCAAAGGGAATGGCGGAGGAGCCGAAGGAGGTGGCAGCAATTCTGCAGGAATTCAATGATGTTATGCCCATGAACCGCCTAAGGGGCTTCTACCTCGGCGTGGCGTAGACCATCGCATCGAACTAGTGCCAGGACCAGACCTCCAGCCAAGGCTTCCTATCGTATGTTGCCTAAAGAGTTGGTTGAGTTGAAGCAACAGTTGGGTGAACTGTTGGACTCCGAGAAGATCCAACCTTCGAAAAAAAAATATTGTGACGCCCAAATGCGTCGCTAAACATGCTATTGCGATGCATTAGCGACGCAATGACTGCGTTGCTGAGAATATCGTCGCAACCACAATTGTCGCAATTGCGTTGCAAAACAGCGACTCTCTGCGATGCAGAGATGCATCGCAATATTTTAATATTTTAATATTTTAAATATTAATATTAAATATTGCGACGCATTCAATTGCGTCGCAATATTGCGACGCATTTAGTTGCATCACAATATTTAATAATAATATTTTAAATATAATAGCAACGCAATATTAGTCGCTAATGCATCGCTAATAAATTTTTTTTAAAATATTACGATGCCAGGTCACTGCGTCGCAATATTTATTAATAATATTTTAGATATATTAGCGATGCAATTTTAGTCACTAATGCGTCGCTAATTAAATTTTTTAAAAAAATATTGTGATGCCAGATCGTTGCATTGCAATATTTAATAGTAATATTATGAAAATATTAGCGATGCAATTTGAGTCGCTAATGCGTCGCTAATTAATTTTTTTAAAATATTACTACGCCAGCTCATTGCGTCGCAATATTTAATAATAATATTTTGAAAATATTAGCGATGCAATTGCAGTCGCTAATGCATCGCTAAATAAATATTTTTTTTAAAAAAATTTAAAAATTAAAACGATTAATACAATTTCGTTACATTTAAATATTGATCGAAACATTCTTCACTCATATTGATCCAAACAATAATCATTCAATTTACAAAAATAAATAATATATTAAAATTTTGAAGTTTTCATGTACAAAATAAAAAAAAATACATCAAGAATCTGAGCGATCACGTGGAGGCTGTGGAGGCTGGAGACTCTGCGACAAGCGGCTAACCATATCCCGCAAATGATGCATCTCATCTCGCATGTCTCCTGATCCCGGCCTCGCATACGATCCTCAAATCCTGCTCGACCTCCTGCCGAACCTCCTCTGCAATAGATCTCCGAAGGTCGTCTAAACGCTCGGGAGGAATATCACCAGAAACTCGCGAGCTGGAGGACTGATGGGAAAAATGTAGAAGCTCTAGTGCCCAGACCATAGACCCTACGGTCTCGCGGCTGGGCACCAACAGCCTCCAAAAACACGCCGACTCTCCTCTGCTGAGAGTTCGATGGGATGCCTGGGAGCGAAGCTCCTCGACTCATGTCTTTAAATTATGAAATCAACAATAAATGAGTTAATAAATTTCTCGAAATAAAATTTTAGAAATTAAACAGATACTACATAAATCTAATTTCTTACCGCAACCTCCCGTGATCGCGTGTCGACCCAGGAACCGTCCCTCCTGGTGTGTGTCGCCCTGAATAGACGAAACTCACCAGGATCTCCGCCCTCCTGCTCAGACTATAACAATAAAAAAATTGATATTAATACAAATATTTGTAAATAACTAAAATAGTAATTAAAATATTTATGTTTTCTTACCATACGCCGTCTGTGCTCCTGAATCGAAATGGAGCCCGAAGTATGGCAGGAGAGACCCGTGCCAGGACCGCCCTTCTCAGATCGGCGGTTCGTGCTGGCTGATGCGGACCTCCTGCGCCAGCCATCGGACTGCCAGGCCTGCTGCCACTCGTGCCAAATACCCTCTGGCACGTGCGCAGGACGCTGACCCGATGACCTCCAACGATGAAGCATGTCGGAGTATCGGCGTCCCGTCAGAGCCTCCCATGCTGCCCTAATGGCATCATGGCTGGCAGGATCCCACGTAAACTTTTTCTGCATTAAAATAAACAGTTAGTTTCTGAATTTATTAAGATTAAGAAATTTTATATCAGTGATAAATTGTATTTAATAAGTTTACCTGAAACTCAAAAAAATAAAACTCCCTCGTGGCTGGAGATACGTGGCGCCAATCGTAGCCACTGGGATCTGCACGCCTCTGAAATACGGCGCTGATGTGGCTGGATACATGATGCTGCTCAATAATCTGTTAAAAAAATGCATGTTTATAAGTAATTGACTTAAAAACATAACATATATTTTAATTAGTATATACTTACAGCCCCTGAGCATCAAGTCGAAGTACGGTGCGGCCGATGGTGGAAGAACTCTCGGAGGTATGTGCCGATCGGCTGGATGGTAATACTGCTGGAGAGATCGAAGGCTGTGCGACTGCTGGAGATCCAAACTCTCCATCTCCGACGCTCATGTGATCTGATGCAGCAGGGCTACGTCCCTGCTCACTCCGTCTGTCGTCGGTAGATCTACCTCTGCCCGTCATACTGAAAATACTAAAGATTCATACAATTAAATTACGATTAATGATTGACTATGTAAAAATTTAACACTTATAAAAAAATTTAAATTTTAAAAAACCTCTATGTTTAATCGGTGTCATTTGTTTCGTGAAATGTTGGTTCAACATCCGATGCCGTATCGGATTGCGAATCAGTTTCATTATCATCGGAAGGAAACCGAACATTTGCATCCGCAATTTCTTGGACATCACCATTTGGATCTCTAAGTGATGTTTCAGGAGCCCTTGTGTCGTCCTCAATTGCATGCATTTCCATCTCATCCTCTTGAAATGCAGGGCACTCGGCTGATTGACTTGATGAACTCTCCTCTAATACGATTGTTGAACGTGGACGATTTTAGAAACGGCCCACCAATCTCGCTTGTCGTTGCGCAAACTTGGATATCCGCAGTAAAAGACTTGCTGAGCTTGGGATGCAAGGATGAATGGGTCATATTTCTGCAATCTTCGTCGATGGTTCACTTCAACCAAATTGTAGTCGTTATGAACCCTTTTGCCCACAGGAACTATCGGATCGAACCAATCACAACGAAACAATACGGTTCGTTTCATAGGCCAACCGGGATATTCAACTTCAACCACCTCTACTAACTTTCCATAATAATCCTGCATATTTGCTCCAACACTTTCTCCTTTACACACACGCCCCAGTTCAAGCTGCTAATCGTTCAATCTGAAATTTGTACCCATTTACAAAATAGCCAGTAGAGGTTGTTACGGTCTTCAATGGCCATTGCGATAGACATTTAATGAAAATATTGTCGGTTGTCGACCATGGACCGTTGACCTATAAATTAATAAGCTATTGACATCCAATTCAAAAAATAAAAGCCATTATCGAAATTGATTGAGTGATACTACTCACAAATTCATAAAACCAGTAAGCAAACTCCGTTTCTAATTTCTGCCCAATTGCAACTTGACTGATGTCGGGATTCATCTGTCGTTGTCTATCACAAAACATCCTTATGGGATGAAAAGGATGAAAACTACTGTTAGAAATTAAATATTATGGTATATTGTAATTTAAATTAAAATTTCAATTAGCATTGAAGTATACACTTACTCAATATATGGATCGACTTCTCGACAGTTCATTAGGATGTAATAATGTGCTGCATTATACTCCATATCGCTAAGATTTCTTGACTTCTGCCCACCAAATGAACGGCCGATAGCTTTAAAAATTGATATTCTACCGTCATTAGCTTCTGCTTCGTCCACACATACGTCATCGTTACGACCATGATTTCGGCTCCTCGTGTGGACGTGACCCTCAAAGTAATGCGAGGCAAAAGCTGAAACTTCTTCGACCAAGTGTGCATTGCATATAGAACCTTCAACCCTTGCCTTATTACGCACATTATTTTTTAACTTCTTAAGATACCTATATGTAAAGTTGCAACAAAAAATTAACGAATTTTTCAAGCAATGAAATAATATTTGAAATGTCAACATATCTTAATGATGTATATATTTACCTCTCGAAAGGATACATCCAGCGATACTGCACGGGACCAGCTATGCTCGCTTCGTATGGCAAGTGAACCGGTAAATGCTCCATTGAGTCAAAAAAACTGGGAGGAAATATTCGCTCAAGCTTGCATAAAATAATTGGAATTTCCTCCTCAAGCCTTGCCATGGATGCAGAAGTAATGACTGCGGCAGATAACTCCTTGAAGAATAAGCTGAGCTCCGTAATTGCCTTCCAGACATGTTGCGGAAGCAACTCACGAAAAGCTATAGGTAATAATCGTTGCATGAAAACATGGCAGTCGTGGCTCTTCATGCCGAACAACTTGAGCTTATGCATGTCCACACACCTACCGATATTTGAGGCATAACCATCTGGAAATTTTAACCCTCTAAGCCAGTTACATAAAACTTCTCGTGAATTTCTGTCAAGAGTGTAACATGCTTTAGGATAGGTCCCATCGGCACTCCTTCTCAAATCACCTCTTCTGCAGTACTGATTAAGTTCTTCTCTTGACTTTGCAGTATCTTTTGTTTTTCCCGGGATGTTTAGCACCGTGTTAAATATGTTATCAAAGAAATTTTTCTCGATATGCATAACATCCAAGTTGTGCCGGATGAGATTTGTGCTCCAATAAGGCAAATCCCAAAATATACTTCGCTTCTTCCAGTTATGTTCTTTACATATACGGCTATTTATTCTATCTGCATCCGGTTCCCATGCATACATCAACCCCAAATGCTCTATAGAATCAAATAGATCCGTGCCGGACCTAACCGGTTCGGCAAATTTTGTGACTGCTTTGTTCTTCCGGAAGGCGATCAAGTTACGCCTGTAAGGATGATTTGGGGGCAAGAACTTCCTATGGTTATCAAACCATGACTGCTTACCACTCTTCTGCAATGTAAATGCATCCGATCATACATGCAATGAGGGCATGCCAGACGTCCAGCAGTGCTCCAACCAGACAACATTGCATATGCCGGAAAATCACTTATTGTCCACATCAAAGCAGCTCTCATTAAGAAATTCTGTTTCATAGAAATGTCGTAGGCTACCACTCCTGTTTCCCACAACATTTTCAATTCGGCCACCAACGGTTGCAGAAAGACATCAATCTTTTCCTTTGGATTTGATGGTCCTGGAACCAAAACGGTTAAAAACATTGCAGTATCTTTCATGCACTTCCACGGAGGAAGGTTATATACAGTCAGTATCACAGGCCAACATGAATACTGTTGCCCCGCTTGACCAAATGGTTGGAAGCCATCGGTACAAAGACCTAATCTCACATTCCTTATATCTTCAGCGAAATCAGGATGATTTTCATTGAAATGCTTCCAAGCCTTTGAATCTGATGGATGCCGCATTTCATCCTCTTTAGATTCATGTTCGGCATGCCATCTCATATCAGCAGCTGTTGCCTCAGATCTGTATAATCTCTGCAGGCGTGGGGTAAGAGGAAAGTAATGCATCCTCTTGTAAGGCACACTTTTCCTCCTACTTGTACCGGCTCCTCCTTCGGTGTTTTTGACCTCGATTGCCCACAAATCTTACACCATCTCAGCTCTGAGTCTTCACCCCAAAATATCATACAATTGTTCAAGCAACAATCGATCTTATTAACTGGGAGCCCAAGCCCACGCAACAAC
>UESW01003150.1:0-18877 GCA_900491605.1 Calamus simplicifolius | reverse complement strand
TTTGCGATCGATCCAAGCCATGATCGATCCTGGTCGGCGACGATCCGACGATTGCGATCGATTCAAGCCATGATCGATCCCGGTCGGCGACGACCTATCTCGGACCGTAGCGATCGATCGGATCGGCGACGATCTGACGGTTACGATCGATCCAAGCCATGATCGATCCCGGTCGGCGATGATTCGACGATTGAGATCGATCGAAGCCATGACCGATCCCGGTCGGCGATGATCGACGGTTGCGATCAATCCCAAGCCATTATCAATCCCGATCGGCGACGATCCGACGGTTGCGATCGATCCAAGCCATGATCGATCCCGATCGGCGACGACCTATCTCGGACCGTGGCGATCGATCGGATCGGTGACGATCCGACGGTTGCGATCGATCGAAGCCATGATCGATCCCGGTCGGCGATGATCCGACAGTTGCGATCGATTCAAGCCATGATCAATCTTGGTCGGCGACGATCCGACGGTTGCGATCGATCGAAGCCATGATCGATCCGGTCGGCGACAACCTCTCTCGGACCATGGCGATCGATCGGATCGGCGACGATCCAACGGTTGCGATCGATCGTAGCCATGACGATCCCGATCGGCGATGATCCGACGGTTGCGATAATCGAAGCCATGACCGATCCGGTCGGCGATGATCCTACGGTTGCGATCGATCCAAGCCATGATCGACCCTGGTCGACGACGATCCGACGGTTTGCGATCGATCCAAGCCATGATCGATCTTGGTCGGCGATGACCTATCTCGGACCATGGCGATCGATCGGATCGGCAACGATCCGACGGTTTACGATCGATCCCGGTCGACGATGATCCGACGGTTGCGATCGATTGAAGCCATGACCGATCTCGGTCGGCGATGATCCGACGGTTGCGATCGATCAAGCCATTATCGATCCCGGTCGGCGACGATCCGATGGTTGCGATCGATCCAAGCCATGATCGATCCCGGTCGGTGCGACCTTTCTCGAACCGTGGCGATCGATCGGATCGGCAACGATCCGACGGTTTGCGATTGATTGAAGCCATGATCGATCCCGGTCAGCGATGATCCGATGGTTCCGATCGATCCAAGCCATGATCGATCCCGGTCGGCGATGATCCGATGGTTGCGATCGATCCAAGCCATCGATCCCGGTCGGCAACAACCTCTCTCGGACCGTGGCGATCGATCGGATCGGTGACGATCCAATGGTTGCGATCGATCGAAGCCATGATCGATCCCGGTCGGCGATGATCCGATGGTTGCGATCGATCCAAGCCATGATCGATCCCGATCGGCGATGACCAATCTGGACCGTGGCGATCGATCGGATCGGTGACGATCCGACGGTTGCGATCTATCCAAGCCATGATCGATCCCGGTCGGCGGAGTATGCGACGGTTGCGATCGATCCAAGCCATGATCGATCCCGGTCGGCGATGATCCGACGGTTGTGATCGATCCTGGTCAGCGTCGACCTATCTCGGACCGTCGCGATCGATCGGATCAGCGATGATCCGATGGTTGCAATCGATCGAAGCCATCCCGGTCGGCGATGATCCGACGGTTGCGATCGATCCAAGCCATGATCGATCCCGGTCGGCGATGATCCGACGGTTGCGATAGATCCAAGCCATGATCGATCCCGGTCGGCACCGACATATCTCGGACCGTCGCGATCGATCGGATCGGCGCGATCCAACGGTTGCGATCGATCCACGCCATGATCGATCTCGGTCGGCGAGTATTAGACTGTTGCGATCGATCCAAGCCATGATCGATCCCGGTCGGCATCGACCTATCTCGGACCATCGCGATCGATCGGATCGGTGACGATCCGACGGTTGCGATCGATCCAAGCCATGATCGATCCCGTTCGGCGATGATCCGACGGTTGCGATCGATCCAAGCCATGATCGATCCCGGTCGGTGACGACCTATCTCGGACCGTGGCGATCGATCGGATCGGCGACGATCCGATGGTTGCGATCGATCTAAGCCATGATCGATCCTGATCGGCGAGTATCCAACGGTTGCGATCCAAGCCATGATCGATCCCGGTCGGCGACGATCCAACGGTTTGCGATCGATCCAAGCCATGATCGATCCCGATCGGCGTCGACCTATCTCTGACCATCGCGATCGATCGGATCGGTGACGATCCGACGGTTACGATCGATCAAAGCCATGATCGATCCCGGTCGGCGATGATCCGATGGTTGCGATCGATCCAAGCCATGATCGATCCTGGTCGGCGACGATCCGACGGTTGCGATCGATCCAAGCCATGATCGATCCCGATCGGCGATGATCCGATGGTTGCGATCGATCCAAGCCATGATCGATCCTGGTCGGCGACGATCCGACGATTGCGATCGATCCAAGCCATGATCGATCCCGATCGGCGACGATCCGATGGTTGCGATCGATCCAAGCCATGATCGATCCCGGTCGGGGTCGACCTATCTCGGACCGTCGCAATCGATCGGATCGGCGACGATCCGATGGTTGCGATCGATCGAAGCCATGATCGATCCGGTTCGGCGATGATCGACGGTTGCGATCGATCCAAGCCATGATCGATCCTGGTCGGCGACGATCCGACGGTTGCGATCGCTCCAAGCCATGATTGATCTCGATCGGCGACGACCTATCTCATACCATGGAGACGATCCGATGGTTACGATCGATCGAAGCCATGATCGATCCCGATCGGCGATGATCCGACGGTTGCGATCGATCGAAGCCATGACCGATCTCGGTCGGCGATGATCCGACGGTTGCGATCGATCCAAGCCATGATCGATCCTGGTCGGCGACGATCCGACGGTTGTGATCGATCCAAGCCATGATCGATCCCGGTCGGCGACGACCTATCTCGGACCGTGGCGATCGATCGGATCGGCGACGATCCGATGGTTACGATCGATCCAAGCCATGATCGATCCCGGTCGGTGATGATCCGATGGTTGCGATCGATCGAAGCCATGACCGATCCCGGTCGGCGATGATCCGACGGTTGCGATCGATCCAAGCCATGATCGATCCCGGTCGGCGACGATCCGATGGTTGCGATCGATCCAAGCCATGATCGATCCCGGTCGGCATCGACCTATCTCGAGCCGTCGCGATCAATCGGATCGGCGACGATCCGACGGTTGCGATCGATCCAAGCCATGATCGATCCTGGTCGGCGAGTATCCGACGGTTGCGATCGATCCAAGCCATGATCGATCCCGGTCGACGATGATCCGACGGTTGCGATCGATCCCGGTCGGCATCGACCTATCTCGGACCGTCGCGATCGATCGGATCATCGACGATCCGACGGTTGCGATCGATCGAAGCCATGATCGATCCCGGTCGGCGATGATCCAATGGTTGCGATCGATCCAAGCCATGATCGATCATGGTCGGCGACGATCCGACGGTTGCGATCGATCTAAGCCATGATCGATCCCGGACAGCGATGACCTATCTCGGACCGTGGCGATCGATCGGATCGGCGATGATCCGACGGTTACGATCGATCGAAGCCATGATCGATCCTGGTCGGCAATGATCCGATGGTTGCGATTGATCAAAGCCATGACCGATCCCGATCGGCGATGATCCGACGGTTGCGATCGATCCAAGCCATGATCGATCCTGGTCGGCGACGATCCGACGATTGCGATCGATCCAAGCCATGATCGATCCCGGTCGGCGACGACCTATCTCGGACCATGGCGATCGATCGGATCGGCGACGATCTGACGGTTACGATCGATCCAAGCCATGATCGATCCCGGTCGGCGATGATCCGACGGTTGAGATCGATCGAAGCCATGACCGATCCCGGTCGGCGATGATCCGACGGTTGCGATCGATCCAAGCCATTATCAATCCCGGTCGGCGACGATCCGACGGTTGCGATCGATCCAAGCCATGATCGATCCCGATCGGCGATGACCTATCTCGGACCATGGAGATCGATCGGATCAGTGATGATCCGACGGTTGCGATCGATCGAAGCCACGATCGATCCCGGTCGGCGATGATCCGACAGTTGCGATCGATCCAAGCCATGATCAATCTTGGTCGGCGACGATCCGACAGTTGCGATTGATCGAAGCCATGATCGATCCCGGTCGGCGACAACCTCTCTCGACCGTGGCGATCGATCGGATCGGCGACGATCCAACGGTTGCGATCGATCGTAGCCATGATCGATCCCGATCGGCGATGATCCGACGGTTGCAATCGATCCAAGCCATGATCGATCCCGATCGGCGACGATCCAACGGTTGCGATCGATCCAAGCCATGATCGATCCTGGTCGGCGACGACCTATCTTGGACCATGGCGATCGATCGGATCGGCGACGATCCAATGGTTGCGATCGATCGAAGCCATGATCGATCCCATTCGGCGATGATCCGACGGTTGCGATCGATCCAAGCCATGAACGATCCTGATCGGCGACGACCGATCTTGGACCGTCGCGATCGATCGGATCGGTGACGATCGAGGGTTTGCGATCGATCGAAGCCATGATCGATCCCGGTCGGCGACTACCAATCTCGGACTATCGCAATCGATCGGATCGGTGACGATCCGACGGTTGCGATCGATCGAAGCCATGATCGATCTCGATCGGCTATGATCCGATGGTTGCCATCGATCCAAGCCATGATCGATCCCGGTCGGCGGTGATCGATCTCGGACCATCGCGATCGATCCGATCGGCGATGACCCCACGGTTGCGATCGATCGAAGCCATGATCGATCACGGTCGACGACGACTGATCTCGGACATTATTAATTTTAATTATATTTTCTAATTTATTGCATCGCTAATGCCTCGCTAATTTGGCATTATGAATTTCTTTTAAAATATTGCGATGCATTAATTTGTGTCGTTAAATAAATTTTTTTTTATTACTTTACTGTTTTATTGCATCTCTATTACGTCGCTAATTAACATATTTATTTTTAACAAAACATTGCGATGCACTGGATTGCGTCACAATATTTTTATTTCATAATACTATTTTCTTAAAATAAATTTTATTTAAATTAATTGCAACGCAATTATTACGTCGCTAAATTTAAAAATAATTTTTATATTTTTCTGGTTTATTGCATCGCTATTTAAAATAATTAAGTTTTTTAAAAACATTGCGACACACTGTTTTGCGTCATAATATTTTTTTTTTCATATTAATATTTATAAAAATTAATTTCATTTAAAATAATTGTGATGCAATTAGTGCGTTGCTAAATTAAAATTTATTTTTATAATTTTTTGGTCTATTGCGTCGCTAATGCATCGCTATTTAAAATTATTATGTTTTTCAAATATATTGCGATGCACTGAGTTGCGTCGCAATATTTTTATTTTATAATTATATTTTATAAAAATAAATTTTTTATTAATATTTGCGACACAATTTTTGCGTCGCTATATTAAATATATTTTTCTCATTTTATGTTTATTGCATCACTAATGCGTCGCTATTTAACATAATTAATTTTTTAAAAACATTGCGACGCACTTAGCTACGTCACAATATTTATTCCTTTAATAATATTTTAAAAAAAATATATTTTATAAATATTGCGACGCATTTTTGCATCGCAAAATTTAAAAATTATTTTTTTAATTTTATGGTTTATTGAGTCGCTAATGCGTCGCTATTTGCGTCGCAATGTTTTTTGACGCGGAGGCATCGCAATGTAGTCGCAATTTTAGCGACGCATCTTTGCGTCGCTAAAATTGCGTCGCTATTTCATTATTTTCTTGTAGTGACGGTTGCTCCAAAGACTGATCCGCGACGCTTAGGTGCTATTGAGTGCTAGGAAGAGATGAATTAGATGGATTCTAGGATTTGGAAGAAGTGGAGAAGGTTTTGGAATAGTTTGGAGTTGATTGGGGATGAAGAGGTGTCGACTCTGCCCTAAAAGCTAACCTAGGACCACAAGGTATTGGCTCCCCCAAAGCTGGGTATCGACTCCAAGTCGCTAACACAGACAGCGCCCAAAATAAAGTCAGCTCCACAAAGATGGGTATCGGCTCTATGGTCAAGACAGAGAGCGACACAGACTAGAGTCGACTCCACCAATAGTGGTGTCGGCTCCAAGACAGTTTCAATGAAAAATGAGAGTTTCAAAGAATCTGAAACTTGCCAAAATAATCAATAAATTTTAGATAAATTCCTTGGAATGTGGTGAATCAAGAGGTTCAATTTTTTAGATAAGTTTTCCTTAGAGTCACAAAAGAGAATTTTCAAGAAAAAGTTTAGAAAATGTTTGAACTCTAGATAGTCATTCCTAGGAGATTTAAAATCATTCTAATGGATCACAAATTCCTAATTCTTCTCTAAGATAACAAAATCTTGCTTCACTTAAGGGTTTCATAAATATGTCAGCTAATTGTTCATCAGTACATACATAATCAAGACAAATATCATTATTAGCTACATGTTCTCTAATAAAATGATGTCTTATGTCAATGTGCTTTATTCTTGAGTGTTGAATAGGATTTTTAGTTAGATTTATTGCACTAGTATTATCACATCTAATTGGGGTTTTATCAAGTGTTATACCATAATCTTCAAGTTGTCGCTTAATCCAAAGGATTTGAGCACAACAACTTTCAGCTGTAACATATTCACCTTCAGCAGTTGATAATGCAACCGAATTTTGCTTTTTGCTAAACCAAGAGATTAAGTTACTACCTAAAAATTGGTATGCACAACTTGTACTTTTTCTATCTTATTTACAACTAGCAAATCAGAATCAGAATATGCAATCAAATTTAATGTTAAGTCTCTAGAGTACCATAATCCTACATTTTTAGTTCCATTTAAATATCTTAGAATTCTTTTTATAGCAATTAAGTGAGATTCTTTAGGTTCAGACTGATATCTAGCACATAAGCATACAACAAACATAATGTCTGGTCTACTCGCTGTTAAATAAAGTAATGAACCAATCATACCTTTGTAATATTTTTGATCAATTTGCTTACCATCTTCATCTTTATCCAGTTTGCATGAGGGACTCATAGGTGTTCCAAGAGGTTTAACTGATTCCATACCAAACTTCTTGAGAATTTCTTTAGTGTGCTTTGTTTGGTTGATGAAAATCTCCTCTCTTTCTTGTTTGATTTGTAGTCCAAGGAAGAAGTTAAGTTCTTTCATCATGCTCATCTCAAATTCACTCTGCATTAACTTTGCAAATTCTTGACACAGAAGATTGTTAGTAGCACCGAATACTATATCATCTACATAGATTTGTATTACCAATAAGTCTTTATCTTTTTTTTTTCAAAAATAAAGTTTTATCAACATTTCCTCTAGAAAAATCATTTTCAATTAGAAATTTTCTTAGCCTATCATACCAAGCTCTAGGTGCTTGTTTAAACCATAAAGTGCTTTGTGTAATTTAAAAACATGATTTGAAAATTCATGATCTTCAAAACCAGGTAGTTGTTCAACAAAAACTTTCTCATTTATAAAACCATTTAAAAATGCACTTTTTACATCCATTTGGAATAAATTAATGTTCATATGACATGCAAATGCATGTAATAATCTAATTACTTCTAATCTAGCAACAGGTGCAAAAGTTTCATCAAAATCAATTCCTTCTTCTTGATATCCTTTTGCAACTAATCTATCTTTATTTCTAATTACAATGCCATTTTCATCTAGTTTATTTCTAAACACCCATTTAGATCCTATAACAGGATGACCTTTGGGTCTATCAACTAGGGTCCATACTTTATTCCTACTAAATTGATTTAGATCTTCTTGCATAGCTAACATCCAATTACCATCTTTTTCGGCTTTCTCGATAGTTTTAGGTTCTATATGAGAAACAAATGCAAGATAATTATTGATATTTCTTATTGATGATCTAGTTCTTACACCTTGAGATGGATCACCTATGATCAAGTCCTTTGGATGACCATAAGCATATCTCCAATCTCTAGGTAGATCTACATCATTACGAGTAGCATCAACACCATCATCCTTAGGTGAATTATCATCCTTAGCCTCTGGTTCATGATCTGAAGATACATCTATATTCAATTTTTCAATATTTCTTTCAAGCAAATTTGTATCTTCCTCATCATCTATCTTTTCAGAATTTGATGCTAAAGATTCATCAAAACTATATGAATTGACTCTTCTACAATTAAATACTTCTTATTAATACCCTATAGGCTTTGCTAGAAGTGGAATATCCTAAGAATATACCTTCATCAGCGTCAAACTTCTCAAGATTATTTTTACCGTTATTATGAATGAAACATCGACAACCAAATGTATGAAAGTAACTAATGTTGGGTTTCCTATTATGCCATAATTCATAAGGAGTTTTCTTAAGGATTGGTCTAATTAAGGCTCTATTTAGGATGAACATGCCGTGTTTATAGCTTCTGTCCAGAAATATTTTGGGAGTTGGCTTTCACATAGCATGGTTCGCGCCATGTCTTCTAAAGTTCTATTTTTTCTTTTTACAACTCTATTTTGTTGAGGTATTCTAGGTGCTGAGAAGTTATGATGAATGCCATTTTCAATGCAGAAATTTTCAAATAAATAATTTTCAAATTCAGTTTCATAATCACTTCTAAGAGACACCATGGTGTTGTTTTTTCTCATTTGTGACTTTCTTGAAGAATTTTAAAAAATATAGGGAAAGTCTCATCTTTGTGAGCTAAAAATAATATCCAAATGAATCTAGAATAATCATCTACTATCACAAGACCATATTTCTTTCCTCCTAGACTAGTGGTTCTAGTAGGTCCAAAAAGGTCCATATGAAGTAGCTTGAGTGGCCTAGTAGTAGAAACAATACTTTTAGATTTGAAAGAATTTCTAGTTTGTTTTCTAAATTGACATGCATCACAAATTCTATTATTTTTAAAATCTAGTTTTGGAAGTCCTTTAACTAAATCCATTCTAATCAATTTTGAAATTAAGTATGTGCTTGCATGACCTAGTCTACAATGCCATAGCCATCCAATCTCATTTACCTTAGCATTATCAGCAATTAGGCAATGGTTACCAGTGGACAAATTGTCTAAATCAATTAAGTATACATTGCCATTTCTATTTCCAATAAATATAATGCATTATCAATGGGATTTGATACAGTGCAAATAGAATCTTCAAAGGAAACTTTGAAACCTTTATCACACAGTTGGCTAATTCTAATTAAATTGTGCTTTAATCCATCTACATATAAAATATTTTCAATAAAGATGGATGGAGTGATTTGAATTTTACCAAAACCCATAATTTGGCCTTTGCCATTGTCTTCAAAAGTTACAACTCCTCCTCTTTTTGCTTCCAGTGTGATGAATTCTCCTTATCATCCTTCATGTGTCTTGAGCAGCCACTATCAAGATACCACTTTCTTTTTGATCCTTTGGCCGCAAGACACTCCTGCAAGGCAATCAAATCTTTTGTTTAGGTACCCAAGCCTTCTTGGGTCCTTCATGGTTAGTAGCAATAAACATTGTTCCTTTTGTAACCCATATCTTTTTACCTTTATGACTTAAATTCTTATGAGACATTTTGTAATTACATTCATAAGATTTATGTCCCTTTTTGTTACAATGATAACAAGTAATATCATTTTTGATTGATTTCTTTACAAAGAAATTGTTGACACATTTTTGTTTCATGTGTGGTCTATATCCTAACCAGCTTTATCAAAAATAGCTCTTTGATTGTTCAAAAGTAGATTAAGTTTTTTCGAGCTATTTGTAAATTTATCAACAATATTTTTATACTTATCAATTTCTTTCTTCAAATTAAGATTTTCATTAGAAATTGATTCTTTTTTCCTTTAGTGTTTCTTCGGTTTCAGATTTTAAAATTTTAATTTCAAGAACAAGTTCATCTTTCTTTTTGAGAAGATCTAAGTTTTCAGTTTTTAAAATTTTGTTTTCGATTCTCAAAATCTTAAAATCACTGACTAATTCATTAAAAGCATCATATAACTCATCAAAGGTGAAATCATCATTGGGGGTTTCAGAATTTACCTCATTTTCATCATTTTCCATGAAGCATATGTTGGCAACCTCTTTTTGATCATCTTATGAAGACTCCTCACTGTCGCTCTAAGTTGCAACATAGGCTTTCTTCTTCTTTTTGTATCCCTTCTTCAATTGAGGACATTTCGATCTAAAATGTCCCGGTTTATTGCATTCATAACATATCAAGGGATCCTTGTCCTTATCCTTATCTTTTTCTCTTTCTTCTTCCATCTTAATTTCAGGTTTTCTCTTTTGGAAGGGTCTCCTTCTTTGCATGAATTTTCTGAACTTCTTTGCAAGGAGAGCAGTCTCACCATCTTCTTCATCATCTTCGCTGCTGCTCTTTTCATTTTCTGTAGCTTTGAGTGCTATTGTTCTTTTCTTTTTCATATCTTCCTCTTGATGTTGTTTTATTGTAAGTTCATGGGTCATCAGGGATCCAAGTAGCTCCTCCAAAGGTAGAATATTCAAGTCTTTGGCTTCTTGGATTGCGGTCACTTGGCTTCCCATATTCTTGGAAGAGATCTAAGAATTTTTTGCACTAATTCAGAGTTAGTATAAGTCTTACCAAGACTCTTTAATCCATTTACTATATCAGTAAATCTAGTGTACATGCATGTAATTGATTCATTTTGTTCCATACTAAAAGGTTCATATTTATGCACCAAAATGTTAATTTTAGATTCTTTAACTTGGTTGGTACCCTTATGAGTAACTTCCAACCTATCCCATATTTCTTTGGTTGAGATGCAAGTGGATATTCTATTGAATTTATTTGCATCCAAAGAACAGTATAGGACATTCATGGCTTTTGCATTAAGCTGACCCATTTTTCTATCATTTTCATTCCAATCCCTTTCGAGCTTAGGAACAATAGATCCGTCTACTATGTGTGTGGGAGTGCTAGAACCATTAATAATGGCACTCCATAATTCATAGTTTAAAGCTTGAATAAAAATTCTCAATCTAGCTTTCCAATATGAATAATTTGTGCCACTAAACTGTTGGCCCAGATGGCAACCCAAGAGGGGGGGTGAATTGGGTTCTTAAAAATTTAACCTTTTGAAAAATATGTGCTTTGGAATATATAAGATTAAGTGCAGGATAAATATTAAGCACAAATAAAGAGATAGAGTGAGAGAGTCAAAACACGGCAAACACAAAGATTTTATAGTGGTTCGGTGTATCCAACACCTACGTCCACTACCAAGTATCTCTTGGGTCCACACTATAATCTACTTGATTACAGCCGAGTTGTTTACAAGCTCACAACTCAAAACTTGTTGTTTCCCCCGGGATCACAATGAACCCAGCTGGTTTTCGGGCTCACCAGTACAAAACCCAAACCCAAGCTAATCTAGCTTGTTTCCGAGGTAAACTACCTCAACTAATTCAATCCCCCTGATTGAATTAGTAAACACCAAATTAAGTTAAGGTTTACAACAATGCAAAGCTCCTTAGAAAAGCCTGTTTTAAACGAATTTGATGTGAGCTTTTCTTCTTTTCTTCTTTTCATCTTCTACTTTGAAATGTTGAATCAGGCCTCAGCTCAGATTCTTCACAAAGATTGCAGTTGAGAAGTTGGGAAAATCAGGGCTTTTTCTCTCTTTTTCGTCACTTGGAAAATCCTTCAGTTTTGAACTTGAATCACTTGGATTTCTCTTGAATCTCTCTTCAGAAGATAGACGTGGATTCGAATATTTCTCTTTGAAAATTTTTCTCTCTTTTTTTTGGTTTTTCCTTTTATTTTTCTCTCTCTTTTTTTCCTTTTATTTTTCTATTTCTTTTAACCAGACGGTTTCCCCCTTTTTATATAACTCTCAATCCAGGTTTTAGGTGGAAAATATAGCCATTAGAGATGTTTGGATTCTTCTGCACACAAAGAAAATAGCCGTTAGAGGTTAGGTGAAAAGAAATCTTACCGTTAAAGTACGTTCTGATAGATAAAAAATCCATTTCTGACAGGTTGGAGTTGGCTCCAACTTTTCAGGTGTCGGCTCCAAGTCGGGTGTTCAAAAATAGTAAAGAAAAAATTGTTGGGGAGTCGGCTCTGAAAAAGGTAAGCGTCGGCTCGTCGCTTTCGGGAGTCGGCTTCGGAAAACTATAAGTTTTGGCTCCAGAATGGTCCATAAATATGCTCTCTATTCTCAGGTTAGAGTCGGCTCCAGAAACTTAGGTGTCGGCTCCCGAAATCTGAGTGTCGGCTCCCGAATTCTAGGTGTCGGCTCCAGAAACTGAAACAGAATGCACTTCTCTGTATCTCAGGTTGGAGTTGGCTCCGAAACCTTAGGTGTCGACTCCGGACCGTGCTAAAATCCCAGAAACTTTCTGATACGCCTTGGGGTTAGCTTCATACCATTTGGGTGTCGACTCCAGGCTCTGAACTTTAAAAATTTCTTTTAAAACATTGATTAAAAACATGTTTCTTTATCCTTTTGATTGATCAAACATTTTTAAATCCCTGAAACACTTGTTAAATCAATTAGAAACAAAATGAATATACTCATATCTTTTATTAATCATTAAAATCAATAATTGGGTCAACAATCTCTCCCTTTTTGATGATTATAAAAACATTGAGTATATGCATGAGTAAACAATAAGATTTTCACTTCAAATTTCTCAAATATTTATTCTTCACAGGTAAGCTCCCTCTGAATGAGGTAGCTTCCCCTATGATACTCAATTTAACATCTATTCTTCCTTTTAACAGTAAACTTTTAATGTTTGATACCAATTAAACAATTATATCTATTGTAACATCTATTCATCCTTTCAATGCATATATAGAATTGAAAATATAATTGCTTCTCCTTATGTGCAATTAATTAGATACCAATAAATTAAGCTTATTGATCCAATGCATATACAAAAGCTAAATACTTCTCATTTTATACTTCTCTCCTTTTTTTTTTACTTCAATGCATATACTATTATCAAATACTTTTACTTCTCCCCCTTTTTTGTAATCAACAAAAAGGTCAAAAAGTTTCAAGTGAAATGACAAAATTGATAGTTACTTCAAAGATCAAATGACATTCATTAAGTATCAAATAAGTTCATTACATCAAAAAGTCGAACATTACATTATTTTGCAAAAAGAAACTTCATTGCATTAAAACTTCAAACTAAACTTCATTACATCAGAATAGTAAATCAACATCAAACTGGACTAAACATTAGCTTTTAATAACATCAAAGAAACTTCATTACAAGATAATCAAAATTAGTTCTAATGCATCTTTGCAGTTCTTCTACTATTCTTGCCATTCCTTCACTCTGAGTCTTGACAAAAGCCTTCAGTCTTTAATCAACAAATGTACATGCAGATGTAATCTTATCCTGAAGCTCAGCATTACATTTGGAATAAGTCTCTGAGTCTCCACCAATGTCTTTAAGTCCATCAAAAATGTTCTTGAGATCATTCTTTAAGGAATCAGTGAAGGCTCCAAGTGTAGATTCAATTATTCTAACTCTTTCATCCAAAGAATAGAGAGTCTCTCTTAAGTTCATGAACTGGCTATTTAACTCAAATTTCATCTCTTCTGTTGACCCAATTGATGATTTTGATGATTAACAAACTATTTGAGTATAACAATTGGAGGCTCTAATGATTTTGATTAAGTGTTTCAGATTATAAGTCTATTGAATGATCAAAATCAGGAGTTACATCGTGTTCTGGATCGAATCTAATGTCTAGGTAAGATTGCAGACATTAGAGTCGACTCCGAGAATCACAGAGCCGACTCCAGTATCTGGCACGGAAGTTAGAGTCGACTCCGAGACTGTTAGAGCCGACTCTCACAGAAGAAACAGAACGTTGATTTTTCTGGCCCCGATTAGAGTCGACTCCGGGTCTGTTAGAGTCGACTCCAGAAAAGTTTCTTGTCGACCCCAGAAAAGTCAGAGACGACTCCAGAAATAACGGATTAAAGTGTTTCGAGTTAGAGCCGACTCCAGAAAAGTTAGAGTCGACTCCAACCCACCTGGAACGAAAAATCAAATTGCCAGATCAGCTCTAACGGTAATATTTCTATTTTACTTTATTTCTAACGGATATATTTTGTTACAAGGTACACTCCAACGGATAGTTTTCTTCCAAAAATGGCTTGAAAGAAATCTATAAAAAGGGAAGACTATCATTCAAAAAGAAAGAACGAAAAACGAAAAACAGAGAAACAAATAGAGAAATCCCAATCCAAAAATCCGAAAAAGAGAGAGCCTGAATCTCAAGAGAAAACCTTCTAGCTCAAATCCACTCCACTCCAAAAGCTCAAGAGGAATCCAAGGCATTCAAATCAAAGTTTTGGTGGATTTCCCAAATTGGAGAAAGAGGATAAGTTTCTTGCTTTTCAACCCTTCTCAACTGCTTCAACTGTGAAGAATCGGAGCTGAGGCTTGATTCAATCCAGCAAGGAGAAGAGAAAAGAAGAAAAGAAGAAAAGCTCAAAAGCCAACCAACTACAAATCAGGCTTTTCTAAACCTTGTTATTTATTTGATTATTGCTCATTGAGGAGCTGTGTATTGAAAAACATTATTTCTTTGTTTGTGTCTAGTTCAATCTGGGGGATTGAACTAGTGGAGGTAGTCTTACCTCGGTACAAGCTTGGTATAGCTTGTGTTAGGGTTTTTGTGCTGGTGAGCCCGGAAAACCAGCTGGGTTCGTTGTGATCCCGGGAAAACAACAAGTTTGAGTTGTGAGCTTGTAAAACAACTCGGCTGTAATCAAGGAAGATTATAGTGTGGACCCAAGTGAATCTTGGGAGTGGACGTAGGTGTTGGATACACCGAACCACTATAAACTCTTTGTGTTTGCCGTGTCTCCTTTATCTCTATCTCTATCTCTATCTTATTGATTGCATTTTTTTCTGCATTCACTTTCACACATACTAAGCAAACAAATATTTCAAAAGGTTTAAATTTTTAAAGAACCCAATTCACCCCCCCCCCTCTTGGGTTGTCATCTGGGCCAACAATTGGTATCAGAGCTAGTGCTCATTAGATTTTGATCACACGATCAAGAGCTAAAGATCCAAATGGCAGCTCAAGTTGGATCATTTGCTGAAGGTCATTCTACGAATAGACCTCCACTGTTTAATGGTTCAAATTATTCATATTGGAAAGCTAGAATGAGGATATTCATTCAAGCTTCTGACTATGAACTATGGGGTGTTATAATTAATGGACCTAGTACACCCACACATGTTATTGATGGCACTATTGTTCCTAAGCCCGAAAGGGACTGGAATGATAATGATAGGAAAATGGCACAGCTCAATGCTAAGGCCATGAATGTCTTATATTGCTCCTTAGACGCTAATGAATTTAATAGAATCTCCACTTGTAATTCCGCAAAGAGATTTGGGATAGATTAGAGGTTACCCATGAGGGTACCAACCAAGTAAAAGAATCTAAAATTAATATTCTTGTTCATAAATATGAGTTGTTTAGCATGGAACAATCTGAAACCATTGCATGCATGTACACTAGATTTACAGATATTGTAAATGGTTTAAAAAGTCTTGGTAAGACATATACTAACTCAGAACTTGTTCGAAAAATTCTTAGGTCACTACCAAGATCATGGGAAGCAAAAATGACAGCAATCCAAGAAGCAAAGGACCTCAACACTCTACCCTTAGAGGAGCTTCTAGGATCACTTATGACCCATGAGCTGACAATGAAGCAGCACGTAGAGGAGGACACAAAGAAGAAGAAAGTGATTGCCCTCAAAGCTGCAAAAGAAGAAGAGAGCAGCAGCGATGATGATGATGATGATGAAGAGACTGCTCTCTTAGCCAAAAAGTTTAAAAGATTCATGAGGAGAAAGAAACCCTTCCACAAGAAGAAATTTGGAGCAAAGTGGGAAGGAGAAAAGGATAAGAACAAGGACAAGGACAAAGAAAAAGAGAAAGACCCCTTGACTTGCTATGAGTGTAATAAACCGGGGCACTTTAGGAATGAATGTCCTAAATTGAAGAAAGCCTACAAAAAGAAAAAAGAAGGCTTATGTGGCGACTTGGAGTGATAGCGAAGAAACTTCTTCCGAAGAAGAAGAACAAAAGGAAGTCGCAAATGTATGTTTTATGGCGGACGACAACGATGAGGTAAGTTCCGATAACCCTTGCGATGAGTTTGCATTTGATGAATTATTTGATGCTTTTAATGAACTTGTCGGCGATTTCAAGGTTTTGAAAAAGAAATACAAGCTTTTGAAAAATAAAAATTAACTTTCATTAAAGAAAAGGAAGATCTTAATAATGAAGTTAAGAAACTTAAATCTGAAAATGAAATTTTGGTAAAGAAAAAGAATTAATTTCCAATGAAAATGATAAACTAAGGAAAGAGGTTGAAAAACATAAGAACATAGTTGATAAGTTTACCTTAAGCTCAACTAAATTGGACATGTTATTAAATAGTCAAAAAGCAGTTTTTGACAAAGCCGGATTAGGGTATAACACTTTAAGAAAACAAAAATCACTGAAAAATATTTTTGTGCGTGCTGGCCAAAGTAATTTTACATGCTTTAAATGTAATCAAAAAGGACATAAATCTTATGAATGTAAAATTCTAAAACCTAATAAAAACTTAAATATTAAAGGAAAGAAAATATGGGTTCCGAAAGGAACAATTTTGTTGCTACTAACCATGAAGGACCCAAGAAAGCTTGGGTACCTAAACATAAGACTTGATCATCATTGCAGGAATGTCTTGTGGCCAAGAGATCAAAAGAAAGTGGTATCTTGATAGTGGCTGCTCAAGACATATGACGGGTGACAAAGAAGAATTCATCACCCTTGAAGAAAAGAGGAGGAGTAGTTACATTTGGCGACAATGGCAAAGGCCAAATCTTGGGGTTTGGTAACATTCAAATAACTCCCTCCACATATATTGAAAATGTCTTTATGTTGATGGTTTTAAACATAATTTAATTATAAGTCAATTATGTGACAAAGGTTTTAAAGTATCATTTGAATCTTCTATATGCACAGTAGCTAATCCCATTGATAATAGCATTGTTTTTATTGGAAATAGAAATGGCAATGTATACTGATTGACTTAGACAATTTGTCTACTAATAATCATTGCTTAGTTGCTAATAATGCTAATATGAATGAGATTGGTTGGTTGTGGCATCGAAGATTAGGTCACGCAAGCACACACCTGATTTCAAAACTAATTAGAATGGATTTAGTAAAAGGACTACCTAAAATAGATTTTGAAAATAACAAAATATGTGATGCATGTCAGTTTGGAAAACAAACGAGAAGTTCTTTTAAATCTAAAAATGTTGTTTCAACTTCTAGGCCATTAGAGCTACTTCACATGGACCTTTTTGGACCAACTAGAACCACAAGTCTAGGAGGAAAGAAATATGGTCTTGTGATAGTAGATGATTACTCTAGATTCACTTGGGTAATGTTTTTAGCTCACAAAGATGAGACTTTCTCGATATTCCTGAAATTCTTCAAGAAAGTAACAAATGAGAAAAACACTACCATAGTGTCTCTAAGAAGTGATCATGGAACTGAATTTGAAAATCACTTATTTGAAAGTTTTTGCAATGAAAATGGTATTAATCATAATTTTTCTGCACCAAGAACCCCTCAACAAAATGGAGTAGTTGAAAGGAAAAATAGAACTCTAGAAGACATGGCCCGTACCATGCTATGTGAAAGTAAACTCCCGAAATACTTTTGGGCGGAAGCTATTAACACAGCATGTTACATCCTAAATAGAGCATTAATAAGACCTATTTTAAAGAAAACACCTTATGAATTATGGCATGATAGAAAACCCAACATTAAATATTTTCATGCATTTGGTTGTAAATGTTTTATTCATAATAATGGTAAAAATAACTTAGGTAAATTTGATGCAAAATCTGATGAAGGAATATTCTTAGGTTATTCAACAACTAGTAAAGCATATAGAGTGTTCAATAAAGGAAGTTTAATTGTTGAAGAATCTATTCATGTAGTTTTTGATGAATCTTTAGCATCAAGTTCCAAAAGGATTGATGATGAGGAAGATACAAACATTCTCGAAAACAATCTGAAAAACTTAATATTGATGTATCTTCAGATCATGAACAAGAAGCTAAAGATAATGATTCGCCTAATGCTGATGTTATTAATACTAATCATAATGATGTAGATCTACCAAGAGATTGGAGATACGCTTATAGTCATCCCAAGGAATTGATTATAGGTGATCCATCTCAAGGAATAAGAACTAGATCATCTATGAGAAATATTAGTAATCACCTTGCATTTGTTTCCCAAATTGAACCTAAAACTATTGAAGAAGCTGAAAAAGATAATAATTGGATGTTAGCTATGCAAGAAGAATTAAACCAATTCACTAGAAATAATGTATGGACATTAGTGGAAAGACCTAAAGATCATTCTGTTATAGGATCAAAATGGGTTTTTAGAAATAAACTAGATGAAAATGGCATAGTAATTAGAAACAAAGCTAGATTAGTTGCAAAAGGATATAATCAAGAAGAAGGTATTGATTTTGATGAAACCTTTGCACCTGTAGCTAGATTAGAAGCCATTAGGCTATTACTTGCATTTGCATGTCACATGAACTTTAATTTATTTCAAATGGATGTCAAAAGTGCATTTTTAAATGGATTAATAAATGAAGAAGTATTGTGAACAACCACCGGGATTTGAAGATCATGAATTTCCAAATCACGTTTTTAAATTGCACAAAGCTTTATATGGTTTGAAACAAGCACCTAGAGCTTGGTATGATAGACTAAGTAAATTTTTGATTGAAAATGATTTTACAAGAGGAAATGTTGATAAAACATTGTTTTTGAAAAGAAAAG
>UESW01003149.1:83417-113212 GCA_900491605.1 Calamus simplicifolius | reverse complement strand
ATTTGAGCAAAGTGGGAAGGAGAAAGGATAAGAAAAGGACAAGGACAAAGAAAAAGAGAAAGAGCCCTTAGTATGCTATGAATGTAAAAAACCAGGGCACTTTAGATATGACTGTCCTTTTTAAAGAAAGCCTACAAGAAAAGAAAAAGGCCTACATGGCAACTTGGACTGATAGTGAAGAGTCTTCTTCCGAAGAAGAAGAACAAAAAGAAGTTGCAATGTCTGTTTTATGGCCGACGACGACAACGATGAGGTAAGTTCTGAAACCCTTGATGAATTTACATTTGATGAAATGTTTGAGCTTTTAATGAACTTATGATTGATTTAAATCATTGAAAAAGAAAGTATAAGTTTTTGAAAAATGACAAATATTAGTTTAGCTAAAAGAAAAGGAGATTAATAATGAAGTTAAGAAACTTAAATCTGAAAATAAAATTTAAAGAAAAGAAAAGAACAATCTTAAAGAAAATGACTAAACTAAGAAAAGAGGTTAGAAAATAAGACATGTTGATAAAGTTCACCTTAAGCTCTCTAAATTGGACATGTTATTAAATAGTCAAAAAGCAGTTTTTGACAAAGCAGGTTTAGGATATAACACATTAAGGAAACAAAAATCTTTAAAGAATATTTTTATAAAAGCTAACCAAAGTAATATAACTTGTTTCAAATGTAATGAAAAAGGTCATAAATCATTTGAATGCAAAACTAAATAATAACAACAAGTTAAATGTTAAAGCTAAGAAAATATGGGTTCCGAAAGGAACAATTTTTGTTGCTGCTAACCATGAAGGACCCAAGAAAGCTTGGGTACCTAAACATAAGTTTGATTATGTTGCAGGAATGTCTTGTAGCCAAAAGATCAAAGAAAAAGTGGTACCTTGATAGTGGCTGCTCAAGACATATGACGGGTGACAAAGATGAATTCATCACCCTAGAAGAAAAGAAAGGTGGAGTTGTTACGTTTGGCGATAACGGTAAAGGTCAAATCATGGGCCTTGGTAAAGTCCGTATAACTCCATCTACATTTATTGATAATGTACTTTATGTTGATGGTTTGAAGCATAATCTAATAAGTATAAGTCAATTATGTGATAAAAATTTTAATGTTTCATTTAAATCTTCTATATGCACTGTAACTAATTCTATTGATGATAGCATTGTATTTACTGGTTATAGACATGGCAATGTTTACTTGTTGATTTAGAAAAATTATCTTGAGTGATCATTGCTTAATTGCTGACAATGCTAACATAAATGAAATTAGTTGGTTGTGGCATCGTAGATTAGGTCATGCAAGCACACACCTTATTTCAAAACTAATTAAAATGGATTTAGTTAAAGGATTACCTAAATTAGATTTTGAAAATAATAAAATATGTGATGCATGTCAATTTGGAAAACAAACTAGAAGTTCTTTTAAATCTAAAAACATTGTTTCAACTTCTAGGGCACTAGAGCTACTTCACATGGATCTTTTCGGACCAACTAGAACCACAAGTCTAGGAGGAAAGAAATATGGTCTAGTGATTGTAGATGATTATTCTAGATATACTTGGGTAATGTTTTTAGCTCACAAAGATGAGACTTTCTCAATATTCCTGAAATTCTTAAGAAAGTCACAAATGAGAAAAACACTACTATAGTATCTCTAAGAAGTGATCATGGAACAGAATTTGAAAATCACTTATTTGAAAGTTTTGTTCTGAAAATGGAATTAATCATAATTTTTCAGCCCCTAGGACTCCACAACAAAATGGTGTAGTTGAAAGAAAAAATAGGACTCTAGAAGACATGGCCCGTACCATGCTATGCGAAAGCAACTTACCAAAGTATTTTTGGGCGGAAGCAATTAACACAGCATGTTACATCTTAAATAGAGCCTTAATAAGACCAATCTTAAAGAAAACACCTTATGAATTATGGAATGAAAGAAAACCAAATATAAAATACTTTCATGCATTTGGATGTAAATGTTTCATTCATAATAATGGTAAAAACAATTTAGGAAAATTTGATGCTAAATCTGATGAAGGAATCTTTTTAGGATATTCAACAACTAGTAAAGCTTATAGAGTATTTAACAAGAAAACCTTAGTAGTTGAAGAATCCATTCATATAGTTTTCGATGAGTCTTTAGCATCTAGTTCTGAAAAGCTTGATGATGAGGAAGATACAAACATAATTGAAAAAGATCTTGAAAAACTTAATATTGAAGTATCTTCTGATCATGAGCAAGAAGCTAAAGATGATGATTCACATAAGGACGATGATGTCAATATTGATCATAATGATGTAGATCTTCCAAGAGACTGGAGATATGCTCATAGTCATCCTAAGGAATTGATTATAGGCGATCCATCTCAAGGAATAAGGACTAGATCATACATGAGAAATATTAGTAATCATCTTGCATTTGTTCGCAAATTGAACCTAAAACTATAGAAGAAGCTGAAAAAGATAATAATTGGATGTTAGCAATGCAAGAAGAACTAAATCAATTTACAAGAAATAATGTTTGGACTTAGTTGAAAGACCTAAAAATCATTCAGTAATAGGATCAAAATGGGTTTTTAGAAATAAACTAGATGAAAATGGCATTGTAATTAGAAACAAAGCTAGATTGGTTGCTAAAGGATATAATCAAGAGGAAGGTATTGATTTTGATGAAACCTTTGCACCTGTAGCTAGATTAGAAGCCATTAGGCTATTACTTGCATTTGCATGTCATATGAACTTTAACTTATTTCAAATGGATGTAAAAAGCGCATTTTTAAATGGATTTATAATGAAGAAGTTTATGTAGAACAACCACCAGGTTTTGAAGATCACGAATTTTCAAATCACGTTTTTAAATTGCACAAAGCTTTATATGGTTTGAAACAAGCACCTAGAGCTTGGTATGATAGGTTAAGTAAATTCTTAATAGAAAATGATTTTACAAGAGGAAATGTTGATAAAACTTGTTTTTGAAAAGAAAAGTAAAGATTTACTTGTAGTACAAATATACGTAGATGACATTATTTTTGGTGCTACTAACGATCTCTTTGTCAAGAATTTGCAAAGTTGATGCAGGGAGAATTCGAGATGAGCATGATGGGAGAACTCAACTTCTTCCTTGGACTCCAGATCAAACAAAGCAAAGAGGGAATCTTTATCAACCAAACCAAATACACAAGAGAACTACTCAAAAAGTTTGGTATGGAATCAATGAAACCCCTCGGAACTCCAATGAGTCCTTCATGCAAGCTGGACAAAGATGAAGAAGGTAAAAAGGTTGACCAAAAGTATTATCGAGGTATAATCGGATCCCTTCTTTATTTAACAGCAAGTAGACCAGACATTATGTTTTCAGTATGTTTATGTGCTAGATTTCAATCTGAACCTAAAGAATCACATTTAATAGCTGTTAAAAGAATACTAAGATATGTAAGTGGAACAAAAAATGTAGGTTTATGGTATTCTAGAGACTCCACATTAAATCTAATTGCATATTCAGATTCTGATTATGCTGGATGCAAATTAGATAGAAAAAGCACAAGTGGTGCATGCCATTTCTTAGGAAGTAACTTAATCACATGGTTTAGCAAAAAGCAAAATTCAGTTGCATTATCAACTACTGAAGCTGAATATGTAGCAGCTGGAAGTTGCTGTGCGCAAATCCTATGGATTAAGCGACAACTTGAAGACTATGGTATCACACTTGATAAGACACCCATAAGATGTGATAACACTAGCGCAATTAATCTAACTAAGAATCCAATTCAACATTCAAGAACTAAACACATAGAAATCAGATATCATTTTATAAGAGAACATGTAGCAAATAATGAAATATGTCTTGATTATGTTAACACTGAAGATCAATTAGCTGACATATTCACTAAACCTTTAAATGAAGAGAGATTCTGTTATCTTAGAGGAGAGTTAGGTATTTGTGATCCTTTAGAATGAATTTGAAACCCCTAAGGAAATTTATCTAAGATCATCAATTTCTTAAAAATCTCGATATTCAATAAGGAAATCTTATCTAGATCTTGATTCATTGTTTCCCCAATTGCTAAGGAACATTTATCTAGAATTTGATGATTAATTTGAATAGTTTCAGATCCTTGAAACTTGATTTTTTTCTCTGAAACTGTTAGAGTCGACTCTAACAGTTTGTGGAGTCGACACCTTGGTTTTGATGTTCTGTCTAAGCAATTAGAGCCGACTCTGGCTTTTGTAGAGCCGACTCTAATTCGAGCGCTGATAGACTTTCTGGTTCGCCGACGACACCCAGTTTTCGGGAGTCGACTCTAGGTCGAACTAGGTCAAAAATAAAAAGGCGGAGTCGACCCCAAATCATTCCATCGAAAAATCTCCCAAAACCTCTCCAAGAAGTTCCAAAGCCTTTCCAACTTCCCCAATCTTCTCAAAGCCTTGATTACACATTCCAATCTTCTCAATGGCACCCAAGAGGCGCGGTTTCGTCGGTGGAGCGTCCGTTCCCACGAGGCGTCGCACTATCGGAGGCAACCCTCGCCATCCCCTCTTCGGCCACTCAAGAAGATTCCCCTCTTCACCCTCTCACCCAAAGTAGATCAACTAGCCGGTAAGACTATACAACTGGTAGGAAGGTCAACTTTGATTTCTTTGAGTCGGAGGCTTCACAATAGGAAGATGTTTGAAAGAAATGGGGTGGGAAAAGATTTGCTCATTAGATATCCCCACTTATCCAGCCTTAGTGAGAGAGTTTTACAATGGTTTAAGTAGAGGAGAAGGCGGTTTATCAGTATGGTAAGAGGAACAAGAGTTGTAATAACAGCTGAAATACTTGGAAATTTGTTGGAAATGCCCACAATCGGTATTATGGAATATCAACATGATGAGAAGTGGAGCATTGTCAAGAATGTTAGGGAGGGATGTAACCGAGTTTGAGGAAATCCTTGCAAATCAATTAAATCTGGAACTCAGGTTACTACACAACATTTGTGGAAGAATTTTATTTCCCAAAATTGGTAGATTTGAGTACGTCTCGGAGCGAGACATTCTTTTGATG
Source organism: Calamus simplicifolius (assembly GCA_900491605.1). NCBI lineage: Eukaryota > Viridiplantae > Streptophyta > Magnoliopsida > Arecales > Arecaceae > Calamus > Calamus simplicifolius. The sequence continues at coordinate 108,174 of UESW01003149.1, read as the reverse complement.
GATTGTAATTACTGGAAAGGCCAGTCAACCTAGCTGGCATGATGATTGGATATATGGCAGAGGCTGCTACAAAGAAAGATCTACACTGCCATATGGTATGGTTCTTACATTAATCTTTAGAAGCCAAGGTGTGCTAATTATGGAGAATGAACCCCTAAGGAAATTAAGGCACACTGACTATTATAGTATTTCTACTATTCATCGGATGGGCTTCAAGAAGTTAAATGGTATATGGATGAAAGGAGGACGAGAAGAAAGAGCTGAGAGAGATAGAGCTGAAGAGGCCAGAGTAGAAGATATCCCTGGACCATCCACGTGGGACCATCAGTCCCTGATCCATTTATTGCGGGACCATCTACAGCTGGACCTTCAGAGGCCGGACCGAGCACAGTTCCTCTCCTCCACATCAGTCTATTGCTGCTTCTGGAGATTCTCTGATGAACAGATTGGTCAGTTAAGAGTTTTGCTTGCTGAATATGATAGTCAGAGATCTCATGAGATTAATCAATTAAAAGAAGACTTTAATCAGCTGAAAGAAGAACTTAACTCGAGACTGGACATGATCTCCTTTTCCATAAGCAATTCTGTTGAATCCTTTGGTGCTGAACTTCACAAATCTTTGAAAGGATGGAAGGCATTGCTGATGGCTCGGGATCTTATGTTCATGCAACTGGTCAACTGAAGAAGGACATTGACCTTGCAGTCTCACAGATTGAAGCTTGCCTTGAAAATTTTAAGAAATCTCAAAAAGATGATGTAATGGAAATCATAGGTCACTTGAAGAAAATTGTATTCAAACATATCTGACCTTGATTTTGATAGTTTGTATTTAGAATTTTGAAATCTAATGTATTTCACTTTGAATGACATGAATCAACTTATGTAATGTTCTTACTTATGAAATGCAATTACACATTTTCAATATTGACTGCTTGAATCCCTATGTCTTATTGAACCTACAATTTTTCTCTAATAACTTTCTTTATCTAATACTCTCTTATTGCTGATAACAAAAAAGGGGGAGAGATGGTTGAATATGCAAAGAAAGAACTGTGCGAGACTTGAAATTTTAAGAGAGATGGTTGAATATGCAAAGAAAGAAAGGAAAAAATGATTGAATATGCAAAAAAAAGAAAGAAAGAGAAATGATTGAACTTTCAGTTCAATTAAAATTCATTTTTATATATAGGGGAGCTATTCAATGCAGGGGGAGCTTAACAAAAGCTGTAATTGCAATTTTCTGTACATTTATTTAAATGTTCATAATTGATGGCTTATATTGAAATCATGCACAATTTTAAAAGTTACTTTGTATATTGGCATCAAATCCTTCATTAAAAATGTTTTAAGCTTTAAAATGACTATAATTCTTGTTCCTTTAGTTTGAATGAATTTTTGAATGCATATACTCAAAGTTTTTTTATCATCAAAAAGGGGGAGATTGTTGACCCAATTGATGATTTTGATGATTAACAAAACTATTTATAACTATTGGAGGCTCTAATGATTTTGATTAAGTGTTTCAGATATAAGTCTATTGAATGATCAAAATCAGGAGTTACATCGTGTTCTGGATCGAATCTAATGTCTAGGTAAGATTGCAGACATTAGAGTCGACTCCGAGAATCACAGAGCCGACTCCAGTATCTGGCACGGAAGTTAGAGTCGACTCCGAGACTGTTAGAGCCGACTCTCACAGAAGAAGCAGAACGTTGATTTTTTGGCCCCGACTTAGAGTCGACTCCGGGTCTGTTAGAGTCGACTCCAGAAAAGTTTCTTGTCGACCCCAGAAAAGTCAGAGACGACTCCAGAAATAACGGATTAAAGTGTTTCGAGTTAGAGCCGACTCCAGAAAAGTTAGAGTCGACTCCAACCCACCTGGAACGAAAAATCAAATTGCCAGATCAGCTCTAACGGTAATATTTCTATTTTACTTTATTTCTAACGGATATATTTTGTTACAAGGTACACTCCAACGGATAGTTTTCTTCCAAAATGGCTTGAAAGAAATCTATAAAAAGGGAAGACTATCATTCAAAAAAAAAAAGAACGAAAAAAGAAAAACAGAGAAAAAATAGAGAAATCCCAATCCAAAAATCCGAAAAAGAGAGAGCCTGAATCTCAAGAGGAAAACCTTCTAGCTCAAATCCACTCCACTCCAAAAAGCTCAAGAGGAATCCAAGGCATTCAAATCAAAGTTTTGGTGGATTTCCCAAATTGGAGAAAGAGGATCAGTTTCTTGCTTTTCAACCCTTCTCAACTGCTTCAACTGTGAAGAATCGGAGCTGAGGCTTGATTCAATCCAGCAAGGAGAAGAAGAAAAGAAGAAAAGCTCAAAAGCCAACCAACTACAAATCAGGCTTTTCTAAACCTTGTTATTCTATTTGATTATTTGCTCATTGAGGAGCTGTGTATTTGAAAACACTATTTCTTTTGTTTGTGTCTAGTTCAATCTGGGGGATTGAACTAGTGGAGGTAGTCTTACCTCGGTACAAGCTTGGCATAGCTTGTGTTAGGGTTTTTGTGCTGGTGAGCCCGGAAAACCGGCTGGGTTCGTTGTGATCCTGGGAAAATAACAAGTTTGAGTTGTGAGCTTGTAAAACAACTCGGCTGTAATCAAGGAAGACCCAAGTGAATCTTGGGAGTGGATGTAGGTGTTGGATACACCGAACCACTATAAACTCTTTGTGTTTGCCGTGTCTCCTTTATCTCTATCTCTATCTCTATCTTATTGATTGCATTTTGTTTTTGCATCTGCATTCACTTCCACACATACTAAGCAAACAATATATCAAGTGGTTTAAATTTTTAAAGAACCCAATTCACCCCCCCCTTGGTTGTCATCTGGGCCAACAGAAGTGATGCTCCAAGATCGGGTCGAGCCAAACATAGTTCAAATTCCAAAATAAGTCCAATCCAAAGCATTGCAACAAGACCAGGTTAGATCAAATTAGATCCACATGAATCAAGTCTAATTCGCAGCATTGCTCTAAGAAAAGGTTGGATTAATATAGATCAAACCCAAATCAAGTCAAATCGAGAGCGTTGCTCGAGGATCGAGTTGGATCAAACTTATATCAAACCCGAATCAAGTCCAATCTGGATTCTATTGTTAGATCGAATTCAATCAAACTTCGATCAAACCCCAATCAAGTTCAATTTAAAGCATTGCTCTAAGATAAGGGTGGATTAAACTCAAATCAAACCTGGAACAAATCAAATATGTAACATTGCTCTAAGATCGGATTCGACTAAACTTTGATCAAATCGGAATTAAGTTCAATATCGAGCCTTGATCTTAGATCGAGCTTGATCAAAGCAAGATCAAAACCCAAATCAAGTCCAATGTAGAGCATTCCTCAAAGATCGTATTGGATCAAACTTATATCAATCTCTCGAATTAAGTGAAATATGTTGCATTCCTCCAAGATTGATTTGGTTCAGACTCAAATCAAATATGAATCAAATGCAATTTAAATGCATTGTTCCAAGATAAGGTCGGATCAAACTTAGGTCAAACCCAAATAAAGTTCGATATGGAGCATTTCTCTAAGGTCGGGTTGGATTGCTCTAAGATGAATCAAGTTCAATATGGAGTGATGCTGCATGATCAGGTTAGATCAAACATTAATCAAGTCCAATTTTGAGTGTTGCTCCAAGATTAGGTAGGCTCGATGAAATAAAGATAATACCCAAATCAAGTTTAATCGAGAGCGTTGCACTAAGATTGGGTTTGATCAAACTTAGATTAAAACCGAATCAGATCAAATCTAAAGCGTTGCCCTAAAATCGGGTTTGATAAAACAACAAACCTAAATCAAGTCTATTTTAGAGTGTTGCTTCAAGATCGGGTTAGTTTAAACCAAGATGGAGCCCAAATTAAGTATAATAATATGAAGCATTGCTTCGAGATCAAGTTAGATCAAACTATGATCGAACCTGAATCAAGTTAAATTAGGAGCATTGTTGAATCAAGTTAGATCAAATCCCGAATCGAGTTCAATTTAGAGTGCTAGATCAAATAAGATCAAACCAGAATCAATTTCATGAAAAGGTTGTTGGATTAATATAGATCAAACCCAAATCAAGTCAAATCGAGAGCGTTGCTCGAGGATCGAGTTGGATCAAACTTATATCAAACCCGAATCAAGTCCAATCTGGATTCTATTGTTAGATCGAATTCAATCAAACTTCGATCAAACCCCAATCAAGTTCAATTTAAAGCATTGCTCTAAGATAAGGGTGGATTAAACTCAAATCAAACCTGGAACATTGCTCTAAGATCGGATTCGAAATCAAATCTAAGGAATCATCAGTATCAATTAATCAAGAGCGTTGCACTAAGATTGGGTTTGATCAAACTTAGATTAAAACCGAATCAGATCAAATCTAAAGCGTTGCCCTAAAATCGGGTTTGATAAAACAACAAACCTAAATCAAGTCTATTTTAGAGTGTTGCTTCAAGATCGGGTTAGTTTAAACCAAGATGGAGCCCAAATTAAGTATAATAATATGAAGCATTGCTTCAAGATCAAGTTAGATCAAACTATGATCGAACCTGAATCAATAAATTATTGTTCCAAGATCAAGTTAGATTCCAATTTAGAGTGATTAAGATCAAATAAGATCTAACCAGAATCAAATGAAAAGGTTGTTGGATTAATATAGATCAAACCCAAATCAAGTCAAATCGAGAGCGTTGCTCGAGGATCGAGTTGGATCAAACTTATATCAAACCCGAATCAAGTCCAATCTGGATTCTATTGTTAGATCGAATTCAATCAAACTTCGATCAAACCCCAATCAAGTCAATTTAAAGCATTGCTCTAAGATAAGGGTGGATTAAACTCAAATCAAACCTGGAACAAATGAAATATGTAACATTGCTCTAAGATTGGATTCGACTTTGATCAAATCAATTAAGTTCAATATCGAGCCTTGATCTTAGATTAATTGGAATTAAGTTCAATATCAATTAATCAAGAGCGTTGCACTAAGATTGGGTTTGATCAAACTTAGATTAAAACCGAATCAGATCAAATCTAAAGCGTTGCCCTAAAATCGGGTTTGATAAAACAACAAACCTAAATCAAGTCTATTTTAGAGTGTTGCTTCAAGATCGGGTTAGTTTAAACCAAGATGGAGCCCAAATTAAGTATAATAATATGAAGCATTGCTTCGAGATCAAGTTAGATCAAACTATGATCGAACCTGAATCAAGTTAAATTAGGAGCATTGTTCCAAGATCAAGTTAGATCAAACCCGAATCGAGTTCAATTTAGAGTGTCACTCCATGATTAGTTTAGATCAAATAAGATCAAACCCGAATCAATTTCAATCTAAAACATTATAATATGATCAGCCTAGATCAAACTTTGATCTCTTTTCAATCAACTCCAATCATGAATGTTGCTTCAGGATTGGGTTAATGAAACTTAAATCAAACCCGAATCAAGTTCGATCTAGAGCATTGCTTTAAATCAAACTAAAATCAAGTTCAATCGAAGCATTACTCCATGATTGGACTAGATCTAACCTACATCAAGCTAAATGAAGTTCAATCTGGAGCGTTGCTACAAGATCGGGCCAAATCAAGGCTAAATCAATTTGAATTTGGAATGTTGCTCTAAGTTCGGATTGGATCAAACTTAGATCAAACCTGAGTCAAGTCCAATTGGAAGTGATGCTCCAAGATCGGGTCGAGCCAAACTTAGATCAAATTCCAAAATAAGTCCAATCCAAAGCATTGCAACAAGACCAGGTTAGATCAAATTAGATCCACATGAATCAAGTCTAATTCGCAGCATTGCTCTAAGAAAAGGTTGTTGGATTAATATAGATCAAACCCAAATCAAGTCAAATCGAGAGCGTTGCTCGAGGATCGAGTTGGATCAAACTTATATCAAACCCGAATCAAGTCCAATCTGGATTCTATTGTTAGATCGAATTCAATCAAACTTCGATCAAACCCCAATCAAGTTCAATTTAAAGCATTGCTCTAAGATAAGGGTGGATTAAACTCAAATCAAACCTGGAACAAATCAAATATGTAACATTGCTCTAAGATCGGATTCGACTAAACTTTGATCAAATCGGAATTAAGTTCAATATCGAGCCTTGATCTTAGATCGAGCTTGATCAAAGCAAGATCAAAACCCAAATCAAGTCCAATGTAGAGCATTCCTCAAAGATCGTATTGGATCAAACTTATATCAATCTCGAATTAAGTGAAATATGTTGCATTCCTCCAAGATTGATTTGGTTCAGACTCAAATCAAATATGAATCAAATGCAATTTAAATGCATTGTTCCAAGATAAGGTCGGATCAAACTTAGGTCAAACCCAAATAAAGTTCGATATGGAGCATTTCTCTAAGGTTGGGTTGGATTGCTCTAAGATGAATCAGGTTCAATATGGAGTGATGCTGGATGATCAGGTTAGATCAAACATGATGGATGATGGGTTATGAGTGTGGATGAGTGCGGATGCCTCTCACAGGTTGAGGGCTATCCATTTTATAGACTGGACTGGACGGACTTCAAGCTGGTTGGAGTCCGAAGTAGTTGGTGCAGACTTCACTTCATTTGAAATCCGAAAGGTGAGATACAAATCAATCAAATTAGAATCAAATGAATCAGAATGACATAAGAAGACAATAATTTTAGAGATATCCAAGAACTTTCATTAAGATATAAAACCTTCATATTTTTTCATTGATTATATAAAGGCGAGTACATGTCAAGTAAGATACAAACAAAGTCAAGTCAAATTTAAAACAACAACATATCATAACTTAAAAGTCCTAAGTACAAGCTAGGATTACTATAAGATTCTAGCTATAGATTTCTAAACATAAACTAAGATAGATTGGTTGGTTGGTTGGATTGGCTTAGCTTGGCTTGGCTTGGATTGGCTTGATCAGCAGGAAAGAAAGGGATCTTTCACTTCAAATCAAATCTTAGAAGTCTCTTCAAATCTGTCAAGATCTGTCCTATTCCATCCTTTTGTGTCTTCGGAAACTCATTCAATAATCTCTCAACAGTGGAAGTGGCTGAATCAATTCTTCCTTGAAGCTCCACATTACATTTGGAATAAATATCTGAGTCATCACCAATACCTCTGATCTTGTCAAAAATTACTTGTATCTCTGATTTCAGACCATCAGCCGAAGTATTGATTGATTTTTTAATTTTCTCTACCTTCTCTTCCAAAATGTAAACTAGCTGCCTTATGCCCAAAGCTGATCCCAAAAGTTTTCTTTAATTCTCTCCTCTTGCTTAGCAAGTGCAACATTAATTATCTCTTTAAATTGTGCAACTTGCTCAGCAGTAAAAGCAGAGGAGGGTCCAAAAGATGCTATCGGTAGTAGAGGTACTGAAGAGGAACTCGGTCCAGGTGGAGGAACAGATGGTCCAATAGCAGAGGATCTAGGTGCAGGTGCTGAAATCTCGAGGACCTTCTTAATGTCATCATCATCATCCTTGATTCCTCTAATTGGCTCAGGCACATCACTCTGCCTCCTCCTTTGCCACCTACCATCAATCTTTCTGAATCCCACATGGTTGAGTTTCAAGTATTGTGATGAAACTGGTGCATTCAATCCTTCAGTTATTTCTTGAAAGTGGTGTCTAGTGCAGGAGGTCAAATGGCAAACACCTTAAGCGGACTTATGGTTATTTAATTAGGTCTCTGCAAGAGCGAAAGGAGCCTCTCACAACCCCACCTCTTACCTAGCCAGTGGAAAGGATAATTGTTGAGTTGATTGTAATTTGAGTTGATTCATTCTACTTGAGCTTCTAGGTCTAGAAATTCTAGAATGAATTTGTGTGTTGCATGACCACCAGGTCAGGAGCCCATTACCAACATCCCCAAACACAACCAAGTTACACCATGGATCTCAATCTTGAAACTTTAATGAGAATCATGACTGAACAATTTAGATAACTAAACAATATGTTTGACCAAATGAAAGAGCGAATCGGGACCCTTAAAGAGAACCGATTGAACCACACTGAACCTGAATCACCTAGACCAACTCTCCTTGGTCCAAGAGCCTATCGTCATGATCTCACCCCTGAACATAATCCTAGACGCCCACACCAAGACTTTATGGATTTGAAGGAAAGAGCCATTAGGAACATCAGGTTAGAAGCACCTACATTTGATGGCAGTATTAACCCTAAGGTATACACTAATTGAAAAAGTGACATGGACCAATATTTTAAGTGTATGAGATGTCGAAGGGAGGAAGGTCAAATTTGTCAAACTTAAGTTAGTTCGACAAGTTAGGCTATACTGAAAAAATGTTTAGCGCCTTAGTCGTCAGAGAGGAGACATACCCATAGCTAGCTGGAGAGCCATGAAACTTAAGCTTAGGGAAAAGTATCTCTCCATATCCTATCACCAGAGACTTTTAAATCAATGGCAGAGGCTGAGTCAGGAAAACAAGACCGTATCTGAATACATAGCCAAAATTTATGAATATGTCATGAGGTGTAGCATAGATGAATCTGAAGCTATGACCCTATCTAGATTTAGGGCTGGACTATGTGAGGACATTCAGAGAGAATTATTTTTAAGAGAAGTCCATAATCTTGAACAGGCTTATTAGATATCTAGAGACTACGAGAGATTTTAAAGAAAACCCATAATCTGTCGATCTAAACCCACTAGGAATTGTATCCCTAACCAAAAACCAGAGTCTAGTCAAGTGCACCCAAGCTGACCTACTCCTAGCACCCCATTGACCCATAAGGAAGATAAGGATAAGTTATCTGAAGTTCAGAGGAATCCTAATTCTAATGCTTCTTATTTTAGATATCATAAATTGGGTACTATGCTAGTCAAGGCCCAACCTGATCCCTACACATAGAAGAAAAAGAGGAAGAAGATCCTGAACCCACTGATGAGCATGAAGGAGAAGTGTATGAAGTTAGAATACACTTAGTAGATGAATATGAAGGAGATAGGAAGTCATTGAATCATCTAATTTATCGGGAGTTGTTAGAGGTATTTTGATCCAAACCAAAGAACAAGAGGATTGGCGTAGGACCCATATCCTACAGACATTTGTGAAGTTAGGAGAAAAGGTATGTAAGATCATTATAGATAGTGAAAGCTGTGTTAATGCCATCTCAATCAATGCTGTCAAAACCCTAGATTTATCTACGGTTCTCCATTTCAATCCCTATAACGTATCCTGGATAGACTCAATTTTCATCCTCATTAAACTAAGATGCCAAGTCATGATCCAACTACAATCCTATCAAAAAAGATGTAGATGATGTCCTTCCTATGGAGCTAGCAGTATCATCTTAGGTCAACCTTGGTTATATGACCATGATGCTACCTTATATGGTCGATCCAACTCTGCTCCTTTAACCACCATGGAAAGAAACTTGTGATAAACCCAATCCCACCTAAGGCTCATATTAAGAGGGAATCAAGTAACCTGAAAGATAAGAAACCAGAATTAAATCTGATTAGCGCTAAAGAACTAGATCATGAATCACTAAGGGTTCATCGGTTTGGATCTTAACTACTAAGAAATTCATGATCAAACCCAAAAAGAACACCCTCAAAAGGTAGTAAAATTTTTGAAAGAGTTAGAATTTTTGAAAGAGTTCCAAGATATGTTTCTTGAAGAACTTTCTGATCAATTACCACCTGTATGGGACATCCAACATACTATAGATCTAGTCCCAGAATCCACTTTGCCTAATCTTTCACATTGTAGGATGAATCCCACTAAGCACTCCCCACTGAGCCACTTTGATGCCCCAAGGTGGCCAAACTTTTTTAGATGAAGTGGTTAGGTTACATGGCCTATCAAAAACCATTGCATCTGATAGGGATGTCCGATTCACGAGTTACTTTTAGAAAACCCTCTGACACATGTTAAGGACTAAGCTCAAATTTTCTACTTCCTACCATCCTCAAACCGATGGCCATACTGAAGTAGTGAGTTGAATCCTTGAAAACTTGTTAAATGTCTTGTAGGTGTTTTTAACTAGAGCTGAATTTGCCTACAATAGTTCAGTTAATAGGACCACAGGCAAGAGTTCATTTGAGATTGTCCATGGTTATAATCCTAATAGACCCATAGACTAATCCCTTTTCCCATACATACACGAGTTTTGAGTCAACTGAATCATTTGCACATTAGAGATTTGCATAAGAAAATTATCAATAAGTTTAATTTGAGCAATAATACTTATAAAAACATGGCTAATTCCCAAAAGAGAGTTAAAGAATTTGCTGAGAAAGATTATGTGATGGTTAGGCTTAGACTTGAGCGATTTCCTTCGGGGACCGTGAAAAAGTTACATGCTCGCGGAGCTGGACCCTTCAAAGTAATAAAGAAAGTTGGACCTAATGCCTATGTGCTCGAGTTACCACCCGAATTTAGCATTAGCTCAACCTTCAATATCTTAGACTAGTTGAGTATAGGAAACCAACAATGACACCTAGTGGGCCGTTTGGACCCGACCCTATTCTTGAGAGTGAACCCATACCTGAGTGTCCACCAATAAATTTACCTGAAAGCATAGAAAGGATTGAGTGTATCCTGGATGACCAAGCTATTACTATCCAAAATAAAGGCTACCAATGTTGTTTATTTTGTTGGCAAGGACAACCAGAATGGAGAATTCGTGGATCACTCGAGAGGATTTGTAGTGCCTCGACCCAGACCTATTGGAGCGGTACCAGAGCCGAATTAACCTTTACTTGATAGGGTCGAGTTCCTCCCATCTCAGGAGAATTGGTGCGGGCACCAGGATCAGATTGAGCTCATTATGGATTTCTGATTGATGTAGTTAGACTTTTAATTTCTATTAATTCATTTGAGTTCAGAGTCATTGTGAATTTCTTACTTTATGTTGGTTTGACTTTAAGTCCTGTAATCAAGTTTTGTTAGTATGAGTCCAGTAATTTTAGTCAAGTCGAGTCTAATAATTTTATTTGAGTCGAGTCAAGATTTATTAAGTTAAAGTGTAAGAAGTTGAAGACCCAAAACCATAAAAGAAAGAAAATAAGCTCCACATGGAATCACAGTCAAAGTAGGCACCATCTACTTAATTAGAGCATCCCAAGATTTTTATGAAGTCATCTCAGCATAAAAGAAAGCAAATAAGCTCCCTATGGAAGGTGACTTGTTGTTCACTCCTTATGGAAAGCAGGATATGACACCATCTCCTGATCTCCTTTTTTGGTTTCAAGATGCCGCCTATCTTCTTATTTGGAAAAGATATCCCCTGATCTCTTTTTCTTGTTTCAAGATGTCGTCTATCTTCTTATTTGGAAAAGCTATTCCCTGATCTCTTTTTCTTGTTTCAAGATGCTGCCTATCTCCTTATTTGAAACAATATGGTGCCCTTATTTTTTTTTTTTCATGTAATTCAAGGGTTAGGGTTTATTATAAAAGTCCCTTCTTCTTCTTGTAAAGGACAATTGATGATTAATGAAAAAGAAGTCTTCTTATTTTATTTTTCTGTGCTCTTGAGCATTGACACTTTATAAGAGAGAGGGTGAGAGGCCCAACAAACACTCCATGAGGGAGAGGGTGAGAGGCCCATCAAATGTCTGTTCCAACACCTATTTCAAGCATCCTAGCCCCAAGACGCCAAGGTGCTACGATCCTTAGATAAAGTCCTTATTGCCTCCAGAACCATCCGAAGGAAAGCATAGCTTCATCTTTCAGGCGCTCATTTCGAGAGCTGAGTGATCCAATCTTTTAGGACAAAGACCATCGTTGCCTGGTAATCAGACCCATTCCGTCTCATAAGTTCTGTTTTGTTGAAGAAAGAACATGTTCTAAGTAGTGGTTTTTAATCCTAGAATCCTATTTTCTTTATTACTTATGAATCGTGTTCTGCAGATAGTTACTTTAATCTTTGCATATTCATCTTTAGTTTATTCTTACTCATTTCGAAAAGTAAAGCACCTTAAATATAAATCATTTCTCTATGTTAATCTCTTGCATGGTACATTCCGCATCACAAGAGGTTTGACAATTTTCATTCCAAACTTCTTAAGAATTTTCTTCGTATATTTTATTTAGTTAATGAAAATTTTCTTTTTTTCTTGTTTGATTTGAAGTCCAAGGAAGAAGTTCAGTTCTTCCATCATGCTCATTTCAAATTCTTCCTGCATTGACCTTGCAAAATCTTAACAAAGAAGATTGTTAGTAGCACCAAATACTATATCATCAACATAAATGTGCCACTAATAATTTATTTTCTTTTCTTTTCAAAAATAGGTTTTGTCAACATTACCTCTAGGTGTCTATTTTAAACCATAAAGTGTTTTGTGTAGTTTAAAAACATGATTTAAAAATTTATGATCTTAAAACTAGGTGGTTGTTCAACATAAACTTTCTCATTTATAAAACCATTTAAAAATACACTTTTTATATCCATCTGAAATAAGTTAATATTCATGCAACATGCAAATGTAAGTAATAACCTTATGGCTTCTAATCTAGTAACAAGTGCAAAGGTTTCATCAAAATCGATACCTTCTTCTTGATTATATCCCTTTGCAACTAGTCTAGCCTTATTTTAACAACAATGCCATCTTTATCTAACTTATTTCTAATGCCCATTTGGATCCTATAACTGGATAATCTTTGGATCTATCAACTAAGGTCCATACCTTATTCCTAGTGAACTGATTCAATTTCTTTTGCATAGCTAATATCCAATAACTATCCTTTTTAGCTTCCTCAATTGTTTTGGGTTCTATATGAGATACAAATAAGATGATTGTTGACATTTCTTATGGATGATCTAGTTCTTACACCTTGAGATGGATCACCTATAATTAGGTCCTTTGAATGACCATAAGTATATTTTCAATCTCTAGGTAGATCTGTCTCATTACAAGTAGTATCAATATCATCCTTAGTGAGTCATCATCCTTAGCTTAGGTTTATGATCTAAAGAAACATCAACATTTAATTTTTAAAACTCTTCCAAGTATATTATATCTTCTCATTATCTTTTTTTTCAGAACTTGATGCTAAAGACTTATCAAACACTATATGAATTAACTCTTCTACGATCAAATACTTCTTATTGAATACTCTATATGCCTTGCTAGATGTAGAATAACCTAAAAAAATACCTTCATCTGACTTAGCATCAAACTTTCCTAGATTGTTCTTTCCATTGTTATGAATGAAATATCTATAACCAAATGTATGAAAGTAACTAATGTTAGGTTTTTTATCATGCCATAGTTCATAAGGAGTTTTCTTAAGAATTGATCTAATCAGGGTTCTATTTAGGATGTAACATGCTGTGTGTATAGCTTTCGCCTAGAAATATTTTGAGAGTTAGCTTTCACATAGTATGGTATGGGCCATGTCCTCTAGAGTCCTATTTTTTTTTTCTACCATCCCATTTTATTGAGGTATCCTAGGTGCTAAAAAATTATGATGGATGTTATTTTCAATCCAAAAAACTTTAAATAAATAATTTTTAAATTCAGCCCCATGATCACTCTTAAGAGACACTATGGTAGTATTTTTCTCATTTGTGACTTTCTTAAAGAATTTCAGAAATACGTAGAAAGTCTTATCTTTATGAGCTAAAAATAGTACCCAAGTGAATCTAGAGTAATCATCTATTATCACAAGACCATATTTCTTTTCTCCTAAACTTATGGTTCTAGTAGGTCCAAAAAGGTCCATGTGTAGTAGCTTGAGTGGCATAGATGTTGAAATAATATTTTTTAGATTTGAAAGAGTTCCTAGTTTGTTTTCTAAATTGGCATGCATGACAAACTCTATTATTTTCAAAATCTAATTTTGGAAGACCTTTAACCAAATTCATTCTAAGCAATTTTGAAATCAAGTGTGTGCTTGCATGACCTAATCTACGATGTCATAGCCATCCAATCTTATTTACTTTAGCATTATTAGCAATAAGACAATGGTTACTTGTAGATAAATTATCCAAATCAATTAAGTATACATTGTCATTTTTATTTTCAAAAAAGATAATGCTATTATCAATGGGATTAGATACCGTGCAAATAAATGCTTCAAAGGAAACTTTGAAACCTCAATCACATAGTTGGCTAATGCTAATTAAATTATGTTTCAAGGCATCTACATATAAAATATTTTTAATAAAAGTGGATGAAGTAATCTGAACTTTACCAATACTCATGATGTGACCTTGACCATTATCTTCAAAGGTCACCACTCTACCTCTTTTGGCTTTAAGGATGATGAATTGATCTTTGTCATCCGTCATGTATCTTGAGCAGCTGTTGTCAAGATACTATTATTTTTAAATCCTTTGACTGCAAGATACTCCTGCAAAGCAATCATATCTTATGTTTAGGTACCCAAGCTTTTTTGGGTCCTTCATGGTTAGTAGCAGCAAATATAGTTCTTTTTGGAACCCAAATCATCTTACCTTTATAACCAGCATTCACATGAAATATTTTATGATTGCAAACATAGGATTTATGACCTTTCTTACCACAACGAAAATAGAAAATATCATTTTCAACTAATTTCTTTACAAATAAATTATTAACTAATTTTTGTTTCTTATGTGGTTTGTATCCCAAACTAGCTTTATCAAAAACAACTCTTTGATTATTCAAAAGTAAGTTGAGTCTTTCCGAGCTATAAGTAAATTTATCAATAATATTTTATATTTTTTAACTTTATTTTTAAATTCTAATTTTTAGTAAAAAATATATTTTTCTCTTTTTCTAAATCATGCTTTCCAGATTTTAGCTTTTCAAATTCAATGTTGAATTCATCTTTCTTTTGAAAAGATTTAAATTTTTAGTTTTTAAAACCTTATTCTTTGTTCTCAAAACTTTAAAATTATTCAGCGATTCATTAAAAGCATCATAAAGTTCATCAAATGAAAAATCATAAATAGGACTTTCAGAACTTACCTCTTCTACATTGGCCATAAGACATATGTTGGCAACTTCTTGTTGTTCATCTTCAAATGAAGATTCTTTACTCTCACTCCATGTTGCAATATACGCTTTCTTCTTCTTTATATATCCCTTTTTGAGCTGAGGACATTCAAATTTATATTGTTCGAGCTTTTTGCATTCATAGCAAATCACGGATCCTTCTCTTTTTTCTTATCTTTCTCCTTATCTCCTTTCATTTTGACACCAAATTTTCTTTTGTAAAATGGCCTCCTTCTTTGCATAAATTCTTGAACTTCTTTGCAAGGAGAGTTATGTCTTCATCGTCTTTATCTTCTTTACTACTGCTTATTTTATTTTAGCAGCTTTAAGTGTGATTGTTCTTTTCTTTTTCACATCTTCTTCAAGATGTTGCTTCATCGTATGTTCATGGGTCATGAGTGATCCAAGGAGCTCTTCCAAAGGTAGGTTGTTCAGATCTTTGGCTTCTTGGATTGCTGTTACTTTGGCTTGCCATGCTCTTGGAAGGGACCTAAGAATTTTTTGAATAAGTTCAAAATTAGTATAGGTCTTTCCAAGACTTTTTAATCCATTCACTATATCAGTAAATCTAGTGTACATGCAAGTGATGAACTCATTCTGATCCATGTTAAAGAGTTCATATTTATACTCAAGAATGTTAATCTTGGACTCTTTAACCTAGTTGGTATCCTCATGGGTAACTTTTAACTGATCCCATATCTCCTTGGCTGAGATGCAAGTAGATATTCTATTGAATTTATTTGCATCCAAGGAGCAGTATAGGACATTCATGGCCTTGGCATTGAGCTGAACCATTTTTCTATCATTCTCATTCCAATCCCTTTCGGGTTTAGGAATAATGGATCCATCAACTAAGTGTGTAGGAGTGCTAGGACCATTGATAATGATACTCCATAAATCATAGTCTAAAGCTTGAATGAATATCCTCATTCTAGCTTTCCAATATGAGTAGTTTGTGCTATTAAACAAAGGTGGACGATTTGTGGATTGAATCAGAAAAAGAAGAACCAGCTTGAGCTACCATTTGGATCTTTAACTCTTAATTGTTAGATCAAGGAAGGATGAGTACTAGCTTTGATGCCAATTGTTGGTCCAGATGGCAAACAAAAGGGGGGTGAATTGGGTTCTTAAAAAATTTGGCGCTTAAAAAAATAATTTCACAAATGAATGCACAAGAAAATATGCAATGAGTATAGTGCTAAGAATGCAAAGCATAGTATAAAGATAGAGTAGAGAAAAAGAGAGACAAGTACAACAAACACAAAAAATTTATAGTGGTTCAGTGTTAGCTACACCTACATGCACTCCCAAGCAACTCTTGGGCCTACACTATAATCATCCTGATTACAACCAAATTATTTTACAAGCTCACAACTCAAACTTTTTATTTTACAACGGGATCATAACGAACCCAGTCGATTTTCACAGGCTCACTAGCACAAAACCAATCACAAGCTACCTAGCTTGCATAAGACCAAACTGCCTCACCTGATTCAATCCCCTGATTGAATCAGTAATCAAATGTTGTAAGAGTAAGGTTACAATAGATATACAGCTCCTTAAATGAGCAAATAAATAATATAAACAAGATAGAAATAGAAAAACCTGATTTAGAAGATTTTTAAAGTTGAGCTTTTCTTCTTTTCTTCTTTTCTTTTTGTCCTCTTATCCTCTAGGATGATCTTCCTCAAGATAGGATTGAAGCTTTTTTTGAAGAATCGTTGAGGTAGAGGCTCTTGAAGAACTAAGGCTCTTTGCTTCTCCTTTTGATTTAATAGAAATCCTTCAAAGTTGGCTTTTGAATGCTTTGGATTTCTCTAAACTCAATTTCTAATAAAAGGATTCAAACTTGAACTCTATCTCTTTTGATTTTCAATTCTATTTTTCTCACTTTTTTGTCGTCTCAAAATGGTCGAATGGCTCCTCTTTTATAATCTCCTCTTAATCCACTTTTAGATGAAAACTAGCCGTTAAAGGTACTTATGGATGTGTTTTGCATAAAAGAGAAAAGAGCCATTGAAGTTTGTTGGAAAAAAGTCAACCATTGGAGTCATCTTTGATACTTCTAAAATTTATTTATGATAGATTAGAGTCAACTCTAACTCGATATGGAGTCGGCTCTAACTCGAGATATTCAAAATGGAAACTTTTGCTCATTGCGGAGTCGGTTCCAACTTATCGAGGGGTCGACACTTCTCGTACGGGAGTCAGGTCTAGCGAATGCGGGAGCTGGCTCTAATTGAGTCCCAAAAATACTGTTTCTGTATAACCATTAAGTCGGCTCTAATTTGATGCAGAAATGAGACTCTCTATTATTTGATTAGAGTTAGCTCTAATCTCTACATGAGTCGGCTCTAATCCGTGTTGAAACAAACTATTTCAATACGCTTCGGAGTTAGCTCTAATGCTTCTAGAGTCGGCTCTAATGACTGAAACTTGATAGTTAACACAAGACAAGGATTCAAACTTAATTTTTCTTGGATTTTGATTAATTAAACACTTTAAATTCCTGAAACACTTAATCAAAATCATTAGTAACATAAGAAATATACTCATATGGTTTTTGTTATTCATCAAAATCAATAATTAGGTCAACAAATTATCTTCTAAACTTCATGTTCATATTGTTTTGTACGAGGATCGAGATGGGACAATATTAATTCATTCCAACTAATTTTTTTTTATCAGCTGCTTATTTTCTTCCTCTAATATTGAAAAATAGACTCAGCAAAATGACAATCGACAAAACATGCCGTAAATAAATCTCATGTAGATGGTTCAAGATATTTAATTATAGATGGAGATTCATATCCAACATATATCCCTAACCTCCTTTGAAGTCCTATCTTAGTGCATTGTGGTAGAGCAATTGTAATATAGATCATACATCCAAAAATTCTTAGATGAGAAATATTTGGTTCCCGATCGTAAACTAATTGTAACGGAAAGAATTTATGATAATTCGTTGGCCTAATAATGTAGCACAAGGGCAGGAGTGATTATGCAATCAATGAACTGATGAAAATTAATTTTTTAATATTTTTTAAAGTATTTTAGAAGATTGTTAATTCACTCAAAAATAAGAGAAAGAGTAAGAGAGTAAATTATGTGATGTAGAAAGTGGTTCAGAAATAGAACTTTTAGAAAAATGAAGAAGCATACCAGGAAAGTCTAGAATTGAGAAACTCCAAAGAAGACATGCTTATAAACTTTCACAGAATCAGAATCATAGAGTAAGGAAAAGATTGATTTACCCGATGATGATGCGCTCCTAGTGTTAGTAAAAGATCTCTTGCTAGCAAGTAGGATTTTTGGATGAGAAAACTATCTTCCACGTGAGGTTTCTTGATCTCGATTCAGGGGCAAAGACGGCTTCCTCGACTTTGGAGATGAATCAAGAGAGAGGTGGCAGCTTTGGAGATGAATCAAGAGAGAGGGCAGCGGCTTTGGAGATGGATCAAGAGAGGGGCGACGGCTAGGGTTTCAAGTATGGATGCCTAGAATTTAGGGGGAGGGGTTTGATGGTCGGTTATGAAAATAGTGGTTTGAGGATTAGGGTTTATTTGATGGAGCTTGGTAGAGGAGATGGACTAGACTAGGATTTGGTAGTAAGAACACTTTGGCCTCACGCCTAACTCCCTCACAGAGGATCAATTGCTCAAGGAAAAAAAATTTGGCCTCACGCCTAACTCCCTCATAGAGGATCAATTGCTCAAGGCAATGGAAATAAAACTTGAAAAAAAGTTTTTAAGAAATTTTTTTTATCTATTCATATTCTCTTCTTTCATCATTTCAAGAGAAGGGTTTTATAGACCTCTCATGCCATGACAAGGTAAGTTCGACAATTAGAGTAATAAATGATAGGGATTACAAAATATGGTAGAATTATAGAGCAAAGAATCTTCTTCCCTTCATTTGATTCGACCAAAATGGTAGCAGCAATATATGGTTCCAATTGGAGGTGAGGGATCACAAGCAAAGAAGGAAGCTTTGGGGTAACATCCTTCTTTCTTTCCTTTTGTCAACAAGGTCCCTATGGGGTGCAAGGGATCCTTTCCAGAGTGATGAAGATACTGATCTTCATTTCCATTAAAGCATAGTAGGGGACCATCGAATTCCTTCCTTATGGGGCACCCAAGGTTGCCAAAATTGTAGGTGGCAACATGGAGGGAGAAGATTAATTCCATATCACCAATCCTGGTGTAGGCGGATCCAATCCTTGTAGGTGACAACATGGAGGGAGAAGATTGATTCCACATCATTAATCCTAGTGTAGGCTGATCCAATCCATGCAGAGCTCCAAGGGTAGGGTATGAATAAGGTTGGAGAAGATCAAATGGTTATCCAATAATGCTTAATCTGGGGCTTCTTCTGAATATCTTCAGTAGGGTTTCAATAAGAGTAATACACTTTCCTTGAATTATTATAGGACTCAAATAAAATAAAAATGCATGACTTAAACATTGGACTAAACCAAACTTGACTGACTCAGTAACAGACTAGACTCAACCAACTAGGAAAAAAATTATGGGACTTCTAGGGTTCAGAGATCCAAATGGAACCCTGCAACCTTTTTTCACTCTTGCTCCTGCACCAATTCTCCCGAGGTGGGAGGAACTCAACCCTATCGAGTAAGGACCATTCTACTATGGTACTCTTCTATCAGGTCCTGGTCTAGGCTTTGCAAATCTTCTTTAGAAATTCACGAGTCCTCAAATTCGGGCCGACCTTGCCAACAAACCAAGTATCGCTAGTAACCTTTGTTTTGGTCGAGATAGCTTGGTCATTCAGAATCCTCTAAATCATATCCTTTCACTCAGGCCAAATAGTAGGTGGACACATAGGGGTGGGCTTACTCTCAAAGAAAGGGTTAGATCCGAAAGCCTTACTAGGTATCATCGCTGGCTTCCTATACTCTACTAAGTATGAAACATTAAAAGTAGAGCTAATGCCTAACTCAGGAGGTAACTCCAGCACATAAGCATTGGTTTTCACTTTCTTCATCACCCTAAAAGGACCAGCTCCACGAGCATGTAACTTCCTAATGGTTCTCGAAGGAAACTGCTTAGGCCTTAATCTAACTATGATATAATATCTTTCCACAAACTCCCGAACTCTTTTTTTAGAATTAGCCAACTGTTTATATGTTTCATTACTTAAGTTAATCTTTATGCTAATCTCTTTATGCAAGTCCTTAATATGTTGTGCAAATGATGTTGTAGACTCGAAGACTCGTGTATGAACAGGTAATGAAATTAGGTCAAGTGGCTCATTGGGCTTATACCCATAGTCAATTTTGAATGGGCTCTTTCCAGTGGACCTATTGACCGAAGCGTTGTAGGCAAACTCAGCTTTAAATAGCAATAGATCCCAATTCCTAGTATTTTCTCCTACAAGGCATCTCAGAAGATTTTCTAGACTACAGTTTACTACTTCTGTCTGGCCATCGGTTTAGGGATGGTATGCTGTGAAAAAGTTCAACTTAGTCCCTAACTTAAGCCAGAGGGTCTTCCAAAAATAGTTGGTGAACCAGACATTCCTATCTGAAACTATAGTCTTAGGTAAGCCATGGAGTCTAACGATCTTGTCAGAGAACAGTTGGGCTACCTTAGACGCATCAAAGGTCTGAGAACAATGTAAGAAATGGACGATTTTGGAGAACCTATCGATCACTACACAAATCGAATCATATTTTCTTTGGGTCCTAGGTAATCCTAATACAAAATCCATACTCAAATCTTACCAAGGGCGCTTGGGTACGGGCAAAAGGGTGTAAAGGCCGGTGTTCTATTTTTGTTGTTTGGCAATAGTGCAGGTTCTACATCTGGGCACAATTTGTGCTACGTCCCTTTTTAAACTAGGCCAAAAGAACTAGTCTTCTACAGCTAAGTTCATCTTATCTTTACCAAAATAACCAGCTAGTCCTCCCACATGGGTCTCCAAAACTAGGAATTCCCTTAACGATGTTCTAGGGATGCAGAGCCTATGGTTCTGAAACAGATAACCATCTAAGAGGGTATACTCACTATACTTACTAGATGGTCTTTGGGTCAAAGTCTGGTGAATGTCCTTAAAATCAAGGCATGACTCATACTCTTCCTTCAGTTGCTCAAACCCTATAACCTCAGTCCTAACAGAATTCAAGAGCAGGGATCGATGACTAAGGGCATCTGCCACCTTATTCTCGGTTCCGGCTCTATGTTTTAATATAAAAGTATAGGCCTGGATGTATTCTACCCATTTTGCGTGCCTAGGGTTAAACTTCTTTTAAAAATTAAGTAACCTAAGGGCCTCATGGTCAGAAAACAATACAAATTCCTACGGTAGCAAGTATTGTCTCTAATACCTCAAAGCTTGCACTACCGCATAAAATTTCTTATCATAGGTAGAATACCTAAGCTTAGCATCATTCAGCTTCTCGCTGAAGAATGCTACTGGATGGTTCTCTTGGCTTAGGACTCCTCTTATCCCTACACCTGAGGCATCACAGGTAACCTCAAACACTTTGAAAAAATCGAATAATTTCAAAATGGGTGTCTGGGTCATTTTATCCTTAAGTTCTAGGAAGGCTCTATTGGTAGCTTTGGTCCATTCAAAATCTCCCTTCCTAATACAATTGATAATGGGTACAACTATCGTACTAAACCTCCTAATGAATCTCCTATAGAAGGTAGCTAGGCTATGGAAATTACGAACTTCATGGACACTAGTAGGCACTGGCCACTTAACTATGGACTTGATCTTCTCTGGGTTAGCCAACACTCCTTCAGGGGTCACAACAAATCCTAAGAAGATAACTCTATGGGTCAAGAAATCACACTTTTTGAGATTAGCATAGAGATTATCATTTCTAAGGGCATGACATACTTGCCTAAGGTGGTCTAGATGGTTTTTCTTGTCCTTACTGTAAATCAGAAAGTCATCAAAATAGACTACAATAAATTTTTCTATGAACATCCTAAGAACTTGGGTCATGATCCTTATAAATGTACTCGATGCATTGGACAAGCCAAAAGCATCACTACCCACTCATATAGGCCATCCTTAGTTTTAAACGTGGTCTTTCATTCATCCCTGGGTCTAATTCTAACCTGGTGATAACCACTCATAAGGTCAATCTTCGAGAATATGGTTGCACTGGCCATCATGCCTAACATGTCATCTAGGCGGGGTATAGGGAATCTATATTTGATGGTGGATCTTATTAATAGCTCGACTGTCCATGTACATCCTTCATGTACCATCTTTCTTAGGGGTTATAGGGCTGGAACAGCACAAAGACTCAGACTTTCCCTAATAAACCCTTTCTTAAGTAACTATCCAACCTGTTTCTGCCACTCTAGATGTTCAGCTAGATTCATCCTATAGTGGGACAAGTTGGGCAAAGTGGCTTCTGGGACTAGGTCAATGGCATGCTGAATATCCCTAAGGGATGGAAGGTAGTCAGAAATGTCTTCGGGAAAGACATCTTTGAACTCTTCTAAAATTTTTCTAACTTCCTAAGGGTGCTCTACGGGGGTCGGATCTTGGGTTCCCTAGCTGTCAACATCCAAATGGGTGAATCTTCATTGATTTCTTGTTCTAATTCCTTAGCATTAATTAGGTTCAATCCAAGCATCTTCTCTTTTAATTGACTCGAACCCCTCTTGATGTCATCCTTAGGTGGGGTAGGGTAAACCATAATTTTCTTTCCATTATAATTAAAGGACCATGAATTTGATCGGCCAAAAAGGGTCACATCACGGTCGAACAACCAAGGCCTACCCAGAATGAGACTGCTTACCCCCATGGGTAAGACACACACCATATCATTTCATGATAAGATCGAAACTAGATTTGGACTGGGCAACTCATCTTGATAGGTATGGAGGTAGAATCTATCAATGACACCTTATAAGGGTTAGGATGTGAAACAGGTGTTAATCCTAGAGTCTTGACTACACTTGATGAAATGGTATTAACACAACTTTCACTATCTATGATGAGTTTGCAAACCTTAGCATCTATCTTGAGAAAAGTCTATAGGATGTTAGTCCTATGCCAATCCTCTTGAACTTTGGTTTGAGACAGGATGCGCCTCACAACTCCTAATAGGTCAAGCTTTGTGGATTCTTCTCCTCCCTCATACTCCTCAACTAAATTTAATCCAGCCTTATAAATTTCTTCCTCGCATTTCCTCACTAGGCTCGTAATTTTTTTCCTCAAACTCACCTATGTGTAAGAACCTGGCGGGACATTGGCTAACAAGTAGCCTGTCTTATGATACCTAAAACATTCTGAGTTGGGAATAGGGGTCTTATAGGCTTCGGGTGCCTTACCATTGTCATTTGATATGTTCACTGGGGTGCTAAGGTTGGGTCTACTATTTGGGCTTGACTGGGTCCTGGTCTCTGGGTTGGGGTATTAGTCCTAAAAGGTTCTGGTCTACGGAACATGGGTTGTCTCTGGAATGTCTCTGGAACCTCTCAAAATTTCTAGCAACTTGGTAAGCTTGCTCCAGATCATTGACTTCTCTCAAATATAGTTCCCTTTGAATATCTTCCTTGGACCAGCTCTAAACCTAGACAGGATGGCCTATTCTGACTCAACAATATGACATCTCGGGACAAATTAATCAAATTTCTCAATGTACTCAAAAATGGTTTTGTTGCCTTGGCTTAACCTTTACCATTGGTCTAAGAGTTTCTATTGGTAGGATATTGGTGCATCCTTCTCTCTTAGTCTAACCTTCATAGCTCTCCAGGTGGTTATGGGTACATCATCTCCATCTAATCAACATCCAATATTCCTCCAGTATAACCTAGCCTATCGATCTAATCTAAGTTTGGCAAATTTATATTTTCTCTCCTCGGTCATCTCGTACCATTCAAAATATTGATCCATTTCACCTTCCCAATCGACATACACCTTGGGGTCTAAACTTCCATCAAAAGTGGGTGCTTCTAATAATATTCCTAAGAATTCTCTCATCTGGGTCCATAATATCAAGATTGGGTCTCCTATGGTAGTACTCTGGATCATGGTTTGGGGTTCTTCGAGGGTCTAGCTCAGGCTCAGTCCTGGTCTCATGGCTCTCTTTAGGGATCTTACTCGGTCATTCAACAGGGTCAACTGTTTAGTAATGGTCCTAAGCATGGCTCCAAAATCATTATCCATGGGTGGGTCTGAAGGTGACTGATTCTGACTTGATTGGTATGGAGCTCCTGATCTAGTGATCATACATGACTCAAGCGAGTACACAAATAACTCAAGACTGGCTCGTACTATAGTTTACTAGACCTAGCAGTCCAAGTAAAGTGAGTCGACTAAGTCACAACATGATAACAAGTATGTCGTCCACTGGTCAGGTAGGAGGTGGGTGTGGGAGGCCTCCCTACTTTCGTAGGGACCCAATTAAGAAACCACAACACCACTTGTCATTTGACTCTTGACCCCCCGTCTTAGACATCAGCTTCTAGACACAAATGTTGTCTTGGGTGCAACTAGTTTTCCCAAGTTAAGTTGAACTGAACTCGTGGGTGTCCCTAATGCTTAATTAAGTGCTACTCGATTTTAAAATTAAGGCTTAGGTTCACAATGCAGGTTGGTGGTTTTCTGGACCAAGAAAGGGTGATGAAATCCCCACCTTATTTTAGATGCTCGGTGCCCTTAAATAACTTAAAGAAGATGAATACTCAATACACGAATTAGCGTGTCGGGTCCTCAACCAGAAAGAGTTATGTCCGGCCTTGGCTCATTACTCTCATGGGTCATAGATATATTTTATATATCCGCTCAGGAGGCGTGACACTTTAGGGTTCAGGAATG
>UESW01003149.1:51960-71953 GCA_900491605.1 Calamus simplicifolius | reverse complement strand
GGGCCACCTGGCGCGCCCACGTGGCCCGCCGTGCGTCCATGGCTGCTAGCGGCCATACCTCATATCGGCGTATGGTGCATTGCATGTGTCACTATGCATGACCTTGCCCCGTTACGGAGTACGATTCACTACCACTTGCAACTGTGCATGGTCATGTCAAGCAACGGGGTGCACCAAATGCAACCGTAGCTGCCAGACACCTGTAAAGCCATATTGACAGTAACGCAGGATGCCTCCGGCGCGCACGGTGATGGTACGACCCGTCAATGTCGAGCCTCACCTTTTTTGTCTGTTATCACACGAGGTTCCCCGAAATCAGCAATCTTCCGAAACGGAAAGATGGGTCCATGAGCATGTATAAAAGACCAACCTCTCACTGTAAGTGGCTCTTCGAAAAAACTGAGTTTTCCTAGTCATCTTCTTAGTAAAACCCTAACTCCTTAATCTCTTCGGCTAGCGAGTTCTAGTCTGTCCCCAAGTGACTAACTTGAGCATCGGAGGGTCTCCACCGGAGCATCCGGTCTCCGGGGACTTTTCTTGCAAGAAGTCCGGCGAGGAGGACGTCCGTTTTCCCCGTTGTTTGAAGAAGGTGACTTGGCGTCAACACTCTGTTTATTATAAGTTTTCCATCTGATGATCTTAGAAAGTCCTCATAAAATAGTTGGTGTTAAGAACAAGCTAAGAGCAGGTAGATCACTTGTCATACGGTTAAAGACTCTTAACCACCTCTGACTGTCAGATAGTCATCTTCCATTGAGTTTTGCATCCATCGCAAATTTAGGTACTTCAGGTGCATCATCATATATAGGTTTTGATCTGAAATTTGCTGCTAGCTTCCATTTATTTGTATTTTTATGGTAAATGGTGCAACAAGAACACCTTTCCAGTTAGTAGGTAAATTGTTTTCAAATGCTGCTTCCAACGTCAGATTATGCTGCAGAATTCACTGGCCTGATAAAGTCATTTCTTGGATTGTTGTACTTGTTAGGGTTTAGACTTGTGATTAATAGCAATGGGATTCCTTGTTGAACAAGAACTAGAACTAAGGATTCCTAATCCTGTTAGGTTTAGACCTTGATGAATAGCAATGGGATTCCCCGTTCAACAAGAACTAGAACTAAGGATTCCCAATCCTGTTAGGTTTAGACCTTGATGAATAGCAATGGGATTCCCCGTTCAACAAGAACTAGAACTAAGGATTCCTAATCCTGTTAGGTTTACTTCTTGAACCAAAGGAGGAAGATGGGGAGGAGAAAGAAAGGGTTGCCGCCCTATGATGAGAGAAGGGAATTTTTGGGAGAAAAGAATCTGTTCTCTATTCCATCCAAACCCTAGAGACTAGAGTTTAAATACATCCACGAAGTGGGCCAGACCCAGACTCAATAAAAAACTCCCATGGACTAACCCAATGAGATTAAACTAATCCCCAAGCCCGTGTACACCCGTGACTTGATTTAATCTCAACCCTTGGACTCAAACCAGCCCAATACAAGTTAGCCCACCTGGGCCTTGATAGCACCACACCAGGCCCAACAATCTCCACCTTGGTGCTTTCAAGGCCTCAGCACGTCCACTGTGTCCATCAGCTTTAACAACGAAATACACTTTTGAAAACTGTCCCGTGGAAGAACCTTAGTCAGTGCATCTGCTGGATTTTCTTTGGTGTGTACCTTCACCAGCTCCACCTCACCATCTTCCACCAGCTCTCTGATCCTGTGGTATCTGAGGTCAATGTGCTTCGTCCTGGCATGATAGACTGCATTCTGCGCAAGCATCAGAGCACTCTGGCTGTCACTATGCACCTGGACAACCTTCTGATCAAGTCCCATCTCCAGCATCAAGCCCTTCAGCCAAAGAGCTTCCTTTGCTGCCTCTGTGATACCTATGTATTCTGCCTCCGTGGTAGATAAGGCTGTGATGGGCTGCAGACATGATCTCCACGATACTGGACCACCAAACAGGCTGAACACAAAGCCTGTTGTGGATCTCCTAGTGTCCACATCTCCACCAAAGTCTGCATCCACATACCCATATAACTGCCCACGAGCTCCTTGGATAAGTTGGATCTCTCAGCATCTTCTTGCTGTCCATAGCAAATACCAACCCCAACTGTACCTACCAAGTACCTGAAGATTCCCTTCAGTGCTCGCCAGTGCTCCCTACCAGGCTGCGCCATGAACCTGCTCACCTGGCTCACTGCATGGGCTATGTCTGGCCTACAACATACCATGGCATACATAAGGCTCCCAACACCAGAAGCATATGGTACCTTCTCCATCTCCTGAGCCTCCACCTCAGTCTGTGGTGACATGGTCTTCGATAAGGAAAAATGTGCTGCCAAAGGTAGTGCTGTCGGTTTGGCATCCTTCATCCCATATCGCTCCAGAATCTTTTTAATGTAGCCACCCTGACTCAGATGCAGCACACCCTTGGATCTATCTCTGATGATTTCCATCCCTAGGATCTTCCTGGCTGGCCCCAGATTCTTCATCTCAAACTCCCGAGACAAAGCTATCTTCAGTTCCTGTACAGCCTTCTTACTCTTGCATGCTATCAGCATGTCATCTACATACAAGAGTAAGTACATCCTAGACCCATCATCCAGAGATTTAACATACACACAAGAATCATACTCACACCTGAAAGTCCAATGCTCCTAACATAAGTGTCAAATCTCTTGTACCACTGCCTCGGCGACTGCTTCAGCCCATACAGAGATTTCTTCAGCAAACAGACTTTCCCATCTGATCTTGGTTCTCTAAACCCTGGTGGCTGCTCCATGTAGATGCTCTCCTCCAAATGACCATGGAGGAATGCTGTCTTCACATCCATCTGCTCCAGCTCCAAGTCCTGAGCTGCTACAATACTCAATAATAGTCTGATGGAAGTGTGCCTGACAACTGGAGAAAATATCTCACCATAATCGATGCCTTCTTTCTGAGAGTATCCTTTGGCCACTAGTCTTGCCTTATACCTGATACCCTCTTGTTCTGAAGCTCCTTCCTTGCGCTGATAAACCCATTTACAACCAATGGGTTTCTTTCCTTGTGGCAGCTGGACCACCTGCCACGTATTATTGCTGTGAAGAGACTGCATTTCCTCTGCCATAGCATGGATCCACCTATCTCTATCCTGACTTTCCATAGCCTCCTCATAGGTGAAAGGGTCTCCATTCGCTGTCACCAGGGCATATGACAACGAATCCTCAAAGCCGTATCGAACTGGTGGTCGCACGTTCCTCCTGGGCCTTTGCTGTGCGATCCCAGTATCAGTCCCCTGTCAGCTGCATCTGCTGAACTCCCTGGCTTCTACCCCCTCTGTCAGTCCTCTCCACCTGAATCTCAAATCCTCCTGGTCCACTAGCAAATGGCACAACTGTATAGGAGGTTGTCTGACTAGTGTTACCGTGTTCTACCTCCTGTAGTCCCTGCTGTGCATCCATGCCACTTCTGTTCTGGAGGATTGAGCTCTCATCAAAGGTTACATCTCTGCTGATGACAACCTTCTTCTCCAAGGGGTCCCATAGCCGATACCCCTTGACTCCTCGCGGGTAGCCTAGGAACACCATCTTCTTAGACCTGGCATCCAACTTACTCCGCTCCCCAGCTCCAACATGCACATATGCTGTGCATCCTAACACCCTTAGATGGTTTAGGCTTGTCTTCCTTCCAGACCATATCTCCTCTGGAATGTCTCCATCTAACCTGGTGTGCGGTGACCGATTGACCAAGTAGCTAGCTGCATCTACTGCGTCAACCCAGAACATCTTTGGAAGCCCTGCCTGCAGCCTTAAGCATCTTGCCTTTTCCAATAGTGTTCTGTTCATCCTCTCAGCCACCCCATTCTGTTGAGGAGTTCCCATCACCGAGAAGTGCCTTCTGATGCCCCACTCCTCACAAAAAATCTGGAACTCCCTGCTGGTGTATTCCCCGCCATTATCAGACCTCAGACACTTCACACTTTTACCCTGCTCCTTCTCCACCTCAGCCTTCCAGATTTTGAACTTGGTGAAGACCTCTGATTTCTCCTTCATAAAGTAGATCCACAGCTTCCTTGAGAAATCATCTATCAGGGTCATAAAGTATCTGGCCCCATTCCTTGCAGAAACTGGGGCTGGTCCCCAGACATCTGTGTGTACTAACTCCAGGGGTTCAGCACTCCTAGCTGTGCTGACTGAGAACTGTACTCTCCTCTGCTTTCCCATCTGACAAGGCTCACAGATCTCCATATCTCCGCTACTCAAGTCTGGAAGCAGACCTCTCTTGCTCAGTTCTTTCATCCCCTTGTCTCCCATGTGGCCCAGGCGGTAATGCCACATCCTGTACACATCCGGGGATCTTGCTCCACAGCTGCCACCTCAGATTTCACAGTCATCACAGAGCCCTCCATCTTGTATAGATTATTTTCCAGCCTCCTCCCTCTCATCACCACCATGGCTCCATTGGAGATGTTCAGAACTCCACTCCTGGCACGACTGCTGAAGCTGTATCCAGTCCGCTCCAAGTACCCCAGTGATACCAGATTCTTCTTGAGTTCTGGGACATGCTTCACACTGGTAAGAGTGCGCACTATACCATCAAACATCCTCACCCTCACTGTGCCAATACCTGCCACCTTGCAAGGGTGATTATCTCCAAGAGTCACATTCCCCTCCTCAACCTCTATGTAAGTACTGAACCACGACCGGTTGGGAGTGTAATGATGAGAACAGGCTGAATCCAAGGTCCACATCTCTGTGCTATGCCTGTGATCATCTGATACAACCAAGAGATCATCCTCCACCTCCTGATCTGCAACTGTACTCACAGACTCAGATCCTCCTTTTTCTCCCTTCTGATTTTTCCACTTAGGACAATTCTTCTTAAAATGTCCTACCTCTCCACACTTATAGCACTTCAGCTCTCTCTTGCCTTTCCTGGACTTTGATCGTCCTCCAGACTTACTTCTGTCCCTGCCCCTACCTCTGCCTATCCTTTCCCCAACTGATAGACCCTCCTGGGGAACAGCTTCCTTGGTCATCTTCTCCCTCTGCTCATTCGTCCGAAGCACCGAGACAATATCTTCATAAATTAATGTCTCCTTTCCATAGAGCAGTGTTGTGACCAATGAGTCATAAGACGTGGGCATTGAACATAAAAGCAGAAGTGCTTTATCTTCTTCCTCCATCTTGACCCCGACATTCAGAAGTTCATTGCTCATCTGGTCGAATATTTGGATGTGACCCAGCACATCTCCACCTTCTGACATCCGAAGGCTGTAGAGGCGCTTCTTCAACATCAACTTGTTGCACATATTCTTCCCCATATAGAGGGTGTGCAACTTCGTCCAGAGTCCCTTCGGGGTCTTCTCCTCCAGCACTGAATAGAGGACTGAATCCGTCAGACAGCCCCTGATCATTGAACATGTCTTCTTCTCCAATAAAATCCACTGCTTGTCTGTCATCCCATCTGGCCTTTCCTCCAAAGCCAAATCTAAACCCTGCTGCACAAGGAGGTCCTCTACCCGGACTTTCCACATGGAGAAACTTCCCTTCCCATCAAACTTCTCAACCTCTATTTTTATGCTACTCCCCATGGCCAATTCCAAAAAATAGCACAAAAATAAATTTTATAAAATAGAGAAGTACCTTGACGAGATTCTGTTGAAATTATTTCAACTCCTTGAAGGCCTCCAGATTACTCCTTGAACCAGGCTCTGATACCACTTGTTAGGGTTTAGACTTGTGATTAATAGCAATGGGATTCCCTGTTGAACAAGAACTAGAACTAAGGATTCCTAATCCTGTTAGGTTTAGACCTTGATGAATAGCAATGGGATTCCCCGTTCAACAAGAACTAGAACTAAGGATTCCCAATCCTGTTAGGTTTAGACCTTGATGAATAGCAATGGGATTCCCCGTTCAACAAGAACTAGAACTAAGGATTCCTAATCCTGTTAGGTTTACTTCTTGAACCAAAGGAGGAAGATGGGGAGGAGAAAGAAAGGGCTGCCGCCCTATGATGAGAGAAGGGAATTTTTGGGAGAAAAGAATCTGTTCTCTATTCCATCCAAACCCTAGAGACTAGAGTTTAAATACATCCACGAAGTGGGCCAGACCCAGACTCAACAAAAAACTCCCATGGACTAACCCAATGAGATTAAACTAATCCCCAAGCCCGTGTACACCCGTGACTTGATTTAATCTCAACCCTTGGACTCAAACCCAGCCCAATACAAGTTAGCCCACCTGGGCCTTGATAGCACCACACTAGGCCCAACAGTACTCAATGAAATGCCCCTGCCTGGAAAAGTGTAATATTCCACTTCTTCAGTTAGCCTTAAAAACCAAGTTTCAAAAACCCTGAATTGTCTTTTTTTTTTTTTTGCTTAGAATCTGGCCATGTCCATGTCATACATATTTACTTTAGCAGCGGTGTGCCAACAGAGGTTGCTTAATGTCATATGATGCACATTTCATTTATATGATGGCTATTTTACTAAATTTTGCACCTTATGAATTAATACCATCATCATGAAGCTTTTTTACAGCATCCTTCCAATTCTTGAACTTAATAATTTGATAAGAAAATTGTGAGCTCTGTTAGGAAACTTGGTCTGGCTCAATGCTCAAGACTTGTTATTATAGAAATATGATTGATGTTAAAAAAAGGGTGATGATGTAAAATTAATGTGCTAAAAGTTTGCAGTGTAGATCTAAACTATCAATATGCATGCGAAACTTTTTTGTATTCTGCAGTGTCTTTTGTGGTATACCCTCCAAAACTTCAAGCTAAATTTTTGAAGCAGCATGATTTATGAGGTACCATGAATTTGAAGTTGTCAGACTTATAAACCACATATGCTTTTAGCCTTTTATTTTATTTTTTTGACTTCTACTCTTTTGTCCATACTGTATTGAAAAGTAAAGAGGAACTTACAGCCTATCATTAGGGCACTATGCTACTGTTTTCTCCTGTCAATATCAGAGTGCATGTTTTCAACTTCTCCAAAGTTTTAGACTATAATTTCTGTTGTCTTAAAAGGTTTGTGGTTGCTTAGGCCTTTTCTTGAGAAACAAGGTGGGAATGCCACCATCAAAGAAAAGTAATAGACTTGAATTGGAAAATGATAATCTTTGTGAGCAGCCCATGTACCTTTGACATCAATTAGCCTTTTCCCACTCCATTAACATCCAGGCTTAAAAGCTTGCGAGTTTACAAAGTTAGCCTATGGAGCTCACATGCAGATAGGAGGACTGGAAAAATAACAACCTAGTTCAGAAGATGAAGAGCTACTGTCCTCTTCATTTCGGTTCAATTCTTCTCATCATTAAGAGAGAAGACAAGGTGCAGCTTTGCAAGATCAACCTCTTTAGAATAGTTCCTTTATAAAGTTTCTGGCAATTTCATCCTCAGCCCTTAATTTTTAATGTGCAGGCAGATTTCTGCTCTCATGGGCTTAAATCCATTACCCACTTTAGCTGTGTATTACTGCAGCATGCTACCAACCGAGCAATCACTTCCTTCTTCCTCAGACAAAAAAAAAAAAAAAAAAAAAGAAAAAGAAGAAGAAGAAGGAAAAAGAGAAAGCAACTTGTTGTCATTCTGTGCATGACTAAAAGACTGAAGACAATCGATGAGCTGTAAAGGTTGAGACTCACATACGACAAGGTGGTATAATTTGGCATTCATTCAATTTTATACTTATCTGGTATGCAGCAGATTACATCATTCCACAAATCATATTGCAAAAAAACTTCCCTTCTCACTGTTTTGTTTTGGCTCTTCATGCTCTGCAGACGCCATTTTGTATTGGTTTTCTGTATCAGACCGTCATTCTAAATGAAGTTTGCCGTCATTGATTTCTTGTTGGTCCACTTTGGACACACCCAATTGGATGTATATGCAGAGCAAATCTCCATGACGTGGCTATATCGACCGACCAACAAACGAGTTTTTTCCCCTCCTTTTAATATATATTTTCTTGGGAAAAATACATTACTTCCTGTATATTTAACCAATGCCCTGGAGTTTTCCTCTTTTTGTGTGCTCTTGACACACTCAATGAAAGACATTTTTCGTAACATAAAGCCTGAAGGCAATTCCACAATGAAGTTACAGCCAAAGCACTACAATTTCATATGAGCCAAAACTCCATATCCAAGAATATTTCTTTTTGAAAAGGAAGGATTTGGGTTGTTAGGGGAGTTGCAGAAAGCCATAGTTAAGCTGAAGAAAGAAAGAAAAATATAATATGTGTTAGGAGAGAGAGATTTTTGAGAATGCTTTATTTGGATGATTCTCTGGATGAGCCTTGAGCCAATAATAAGATTATTTCATTGTGACCTATATGCCACAGGTTTTGGACATTGTAACAGTCTATTCATACATAGAATTAAGGACAACATATTTGACCTTTCTCAGATCGATCGGTCAGCCGGTTTTATTAATTCTCTTGAGCAGACGACATAGAGCATAAATTAACTTTCATGAAATGTGTATTGAGCCATGCATGGAATGTACACACTGTAAAATATGAGTTTGGGTAGTGATACAAGGCAATAGTAATCAGTCATGGATGGGGAAAAGTAGTGGCAAGGCATGCCCCAAGTAAGGTAGAATAGCAGTTGAATCGAAAGATAAAGTGATGAAGTCTGTAAACATCTTGCCATAGTTTTTCAAGGATCTGCTATTAACTACACTCACATAGTTATCCATACATGACTTGTTTCTTCATCTCTGACATAGAAATCTTCACTATATTTGTAACATTGTGTATCAAAGTTTTCATATGGGGTGTGTTCATCATTCAGACCAGCATCACATTCAAGTATTCAATCCTCATTTGCATGCAAATATTCATACAAACGGCGTTGAGAACAACCTTTTCATTGCTCGGTCTAATTTTAATCAAGAGTTCCGGAGTTCTGCTTTTATTAATCAGTAAATTGTACTGTCGTTGACTGCTTCAAGCACACTGCTGGCACGTCATCATCCTTCCCTCTGCTGGGACCCTATATCACCGTCCATGATTATATTTTCTCTGATCTTTTTTTGTTGTCATGTGAGTAAGGTCAGCCCTACTTTACCTAAGATTAGCTTGAAGCAATGCCACTACTTATGAACTTGACCTTGGTGTGCTCAGTGATCAACGGGAAAGAAGAAAAAATAAAGAGAAGAAAAATAGTGCATAAAAATTTAACATGATTTGATGAAAAAAACAACAGAAATTCTACCACGAAAGATGCCATTTCTCTCTCAAACTCCTACATATAAATTTCCATGTCAGCTTCTGTTTCTCCTCGTTAATTACTTTGATCCAATCTCTAGCCTCCATTGCTAATCAATCTATAACTCAGTCATCAACATCCTTGGACAAATTGATGAAAGATATTAGATGATCTCAATCTAATTAAAGTAGGATAAACAAAACCTTGGGTAGGTGGTTTGGGTGACACTATAAGGAGAGGTTGACTCATCAGGAGATGCCATGAGTGGGTTTATTAAGCATTTTTAATGGAAAGTTCCACTACGATGAAAAGCTTGCGTTGGCTTGGTGGGACATGGTTATGATCATAACAGGCAGGCGAATAACATGCATGGGAGCCATAACAAAAGCCAATAAATATCCTAATGCGCTACACCACGATGGGGTGTACAATTTTCATTTATATATCTATAAAGATATAATCCATAAGTTTGAACAACGAAACCATACAATTTTAAAAATATTAGATGGTCAAAAAAAATATTATTTTATATTATTTAAATTATTTATTTTTTTTATATTATTTGGAATATATACTTAAAAACTTTAAATTGTATAATTTTTAATACTTAAAAATTTTAGAAGCTATGGATACTCAAAATTATTGGTATAGAACTTTTATGCTTGAATGTAGACTTCATAAAATTCGGGTTGATAGTTTGCTAAATATAGCTCAGGTCCCTTGGATAGGGGTGTTCTTGGGTCAAGTCTTAAACTAAGACTTGAGATTCTTTGAATTAAGTATGAATTGAAAATATGGCCTTATTAAAATTTAAGAGAAGCTTGCCCTAATTCTTGGATGCATCTCAAAATCTAGCCCATAACCTGGTTTGATCAATTTCCATCTAGTCTTTCAGGTTAACATTTTTGCACTGATTAGGTTAAAAATTTCTAATTATTTGAGCAACTTAGAAATGAACAGATCAAACTGTATTCGATTTTAAGCTAGATTTCAGAGTAAAAAAAAAAAAGAAAAAAAAAAGAACCTCAACATGATAGAAAGCTCAAAAAGATTATTTGGTTGGAGATAAATAAGAATGAAATTTTTTTTCTATCCTTATATTTTCACATTAATCAAAAATAAAATAATATATATGTGAACTTATGTACTTTTTCTTTTTTTTTAAAAAAATTAAATACTATACAAAAATAATATCTATTTTTGTATTCTCTTTTTCACTCTCATTAGAAAAATTTTCTTCCAAGAACAAAAAGTTTCCAATCGAGATCTGAGTAGATTTATCTCCCAGCCTGGCTGGATTCTGGTCTACATAGAAGGAGGAGTTTTCGTAAAGAAAGCTCTTCCAACGCAACCAATCTTAGATAGGTTCCGTACAAGAATAGATATAGAAAGGCATGCACATTTACGAACCCATGTGAGAATAAACTCAGAAAACTTCTCTCCATCCACTCGATTCTCAGCATAATTTAAATAAACAAAGCTGGAGAAACCAATCCTAAATATAGCCTCCGTACTAAATGGATATAGAAAGGCTTGCACTTCCACAAATCCATGTGAGAATAAACTTAGAAAACTGAAGCGTTCTCCATCCACTCAATTATTCACCATCCACTTAATTCTTGGCGCAATTTAAATAAGCCAAGGAACCTTCACTGCTACTACAGTAACAGCACCAATCATCCTTCCAGATGAACGGCTAACCAGGATTGGGCCCATCACTTGACAAGGAAACGTCTCACCAGTTGTCCATAGACTTAACTCTTTCACCCACCATGCCAACTTTTTCTCACCCAAAGGAATATTGCCACCTTGGGGTCACATTATCAAAAAATTCTCACAAACTGGTCAAGTTCAGCCGCCGTATGGAGTCAGTCCGGTCAACCAACATGAGGTCATGCTCCCTGTTTTGGTTCAATCCAATGCTCCGTAGAGCAGAAACTAATTTGATGCAGAAAAACTCCTTTACGTAATGCGCATGGTACAAAAAAAGTATGAATCATGCATGATGATTGTTCACGCCTATGTATAGCCACATGTGCATTACATACAAAATAAAATTTTTTTTGATGCATGCATGATCGTACACATGCATAGCTAATTATGCGATGCACCATCGATGCACAAAATCATTTTTTTTTTAATGTTACAAAACAAACGATCAGTCCAGATACATCAGAAAATAAGATCTGCAAGGATAGGACATGGATCGCCTGGCTTCCAAATCCATGGACCCGCATGCTGAGCAGTAAAGACAGCCATCCAGTCCGTCATCGAGTTGGCCTCATGATAAATATGATGGATCTGGACAGAATCAATGCACAAAATCATTTTCACTTGGTGCATCCCACACCATACTCTTCTTGTGATACCAAAATCATGGCCCACCTAGCCTAGCTAGGACCATTATAATGATGGAGGGAAGACAAACACCAAAGGCATGAATAAATCCACATCCTTGTAGAGATGAAAAGACCTCCAAGCGAACCAATTAACCAACATGACCTGACAATGGCCTTCCAACCTCCACCAAGCATTCGCAATGAAAAAGAGGCCCCATGACATGTCAAGAAACATTTGGCAACCAATCATCCATCTAGAATCACTGAATGTTTGGATAGATGTAATAAAATCACCGCATTTAATATCAATAATGTGGAATCAACGCATTTAATATTAACAGTGACTCCTTATAAGATCGAACATTCAAGATAATTCTTAAATAGTAACCTTGATTTTTTTTTTAAAAAACTTTTTATTTATATAAAAACACCTAATATTACTTTAACATTAATATGACATAATTTCATATCACAAGATTATATTATAATAATATAATATAATATTATAATGTTACATCATAATATAACATTAAAAAAAAATTATTGAGAGGATCGGAGGAGAAGATGATTGTTATGGCATATCAACTGCTATAATGTTAGATTATTCCATATCAAACATCATAGGCAGGGATTAGAATACCTTTGCATAAAGATGAGGCCAGAGGCGAGAGAGAAGAAGTAGAAGAAGCATGAGCTTTCTAAGTTCTAACATGTTATTGGTTGCGCTCCCCTGCCGGCCAATAGAAACTACTTTACACGACAAAAGAGTCGCAACCCGTGCGACTCAAATGACGCCACCGCGCCAACCACTCCACTAATAAAAAGAAGTATACATCGCACGGCGGATACGTTTATATAGACAGAATAGTACTTTACCTAAAGCAAAAAAAGATAGCAGCGGTGCCTCCGGATTCCGGCCACCGGCCGGCAGCTCTCCTCACATAAGATTGCAAGCATTTGGGTTCTCATCGCTGAACATGTCGTGATAGGAACCCGCCGGCGGCGGCGGCGGCGGCGATGTCCTCGATAAGCTCGGCTCCAACGAACCGTAGTAAAACTCCGGCGGCGGCGGAGGGTCAGGGTAGTGGGAGTACATGTAGCCCTGCGAGACCGGTGGCGTCGAATAGTAGGCCTGGCTGGTGCTCGGATGCGCCATGTTGTAGCTCATCACAGGCTGAGGAGGGTATTCTGGGTAATAGTACATGTGCGGCGCCGGCGGCCGCGGCGGGCTAATGCCGCCGGTCTCTGAATTGTCACCACTAGCCTCCTTACCCACGGATTCTCCGCCGCCTCCGCCGTTGTCGTTCTCTTTCTTCACTTTCTTTCCCTTCTTCTTCCCGGCTTCTCCGCCGGTGGCCTTCTCGCTGCCACCGGCAGGGTTGGCAGCCTCGTCGGGAGGTGAATCGGACCTCTCGGCGGCGGCGTTCTTTTCCTTGGATGCCTGTGGCTCCTGCTTGCCGGCAATCTTGGTGTCTTCGCTGCTGGCCTTCAAGGGCTCGGCGGGCTCGCCGGAGGCGGCGGTTTCTTCGGCTTCGTTTCCATCAGCGGCTTTGCCGGCGGCAGCGGAGGCGTCGCCGGAGGGTGATAGCTTGCTATCAGAGCTTTTTCTGGGATCTTTGGATTTGGAGGAGTTTTTGCTATCTTCTTCTCGGGCCGCTGTGATTTGGTGGAGACTTTCCTGGCTCTTGTTGTTGCTACTGCTGTGATTCGGGTTGCCGGGTTTCTTCTTCTCGGGCCAGAGCTCGGCGTGCCTCTTGGACTTGGCCAATTTGTTGATGAGGGTTTCAGCGTCGACGTCTCCGGTGACCGTTGCTTTGTTTTGAAGGGCGTCAACTTCTACGTTATAAACACCTAAAAAATTGAAGAAATTAGCCCAGAGCAATAAAAGACAAACAGTAAAAGAAAGGTAAAGATGGAATGGTTTCGGAGATACCTTCAATCTTTTGGAGGATTCTCTTCACCTTCTTCCTGCATCCCTCGCAGTGGATTGATACCTTCAGCACCCAAGTCTGTGCCACCAAACACATAGCAGTTTATAGATAGCACCAAAGGCCAAGAAGATTGTTAGACTAAAACCCTGTCAAGGAAACAGAGATGGATGTGTAGTTGTAGTCATAAAAGTAAGTACCTTGTAACCGAGGGGCTCGGATGCTGCTTCCACTGACGCCATGAGAAACCTTTATTTCAGAGAGAGAGAGAGAGAGAGTTTCTGGGGAGAGCAATGGTTGGTGTGAAGAGAAGTGAAGCCGGGAAAGAGAAGAGAGGGGCCTTAAAGAGGGGAAGGGATGGGAGGCCTGGTGGGTGATGGGATGGGTTGGTGGGCTGTGACCAGGCAAGCAAACAGGGACGCAGTCTTAGCTATTGGATGGATTATGGATAGGAGGATGGCATCAAATATAATGAAGAAAAAACTGGCCCTCTGTTTTTGTGCAGCCACTGGAAGGCCTGAGTGAAGGATAGGCTGATGACTCATGAACTGAGAGATGGGCTCATCTTGGGACCCTTGCATAATTAATTGTCAGATGATGATGATAGCCAGACAATTGAATTCCTTGGATCATGATCTTGGCATTTTTTACTGGTTGTTCACCTCATTATCTGGTATAAATCACTCAGTTAATTAATAAATAACAGCCAGCTCACTCAAATCAATTAGGTAAATTAGGCAAAAAGTAACTTTATCAATGGCACAAACCTTCAACTGTAATGTAGAAGCTTCACAATCATGACACATGTTTAAACTGTTTCTGGTCACCTACCCATGTGGCTCTTCAACCCTAAGCCCAATTAATTAGATACTAACTCTATTTAATATGTGTTATTTACTTGAATCCATGGTATCATTATATTCTTTCCAATATTCCTTGGATGGAGAATGCTGTGGAGACAACTGGATTTGCCAATTTTTAGGCCAAAGTATGTGGCTTATTGCTTTGGAAACAAGAAAAATTCTATTTAAAAAAAAAAAAAATTCATGATCCATAGCAAGATACTCTATAGGTTTTATTTCTTGTCTTGGTGGCGAGGCTCAACAGTCGCAGCATGTGTTAGTTAGTTGCCGCGGATTAGCACATGTTCTTTCTTTCAATAAGCATTAACATATTAGATTGGCTGTAGTTTAAGCTTTCAAAGCTATTCTTTTAAAGAAATGAAGACCATAGTTCTATTGCAAGTGGTCTCATTTCTCATGAATGCGTTGTTTCCGTGACTTTTGAAAATTAGGAGAAACATTGGTATGGAAAAGAGAAAGAAAATGGCAAATATTGGTGCATACACCATCCTTTTTTTTTTTTTGATACAGATGGATGATCATACTAGGTGAGTTAAATCCGAAATATCAGAATACAAGATTTAGGTTAGAACAAAATGGCACGAATCACCCTGCTTTCAGCTTTAAGACCCGAAGTGATGGACCATCCAACAGCAACCCAGTTACCACTGAGTTGGCTTTACGGTAGATGTGTCGAATTTGGGTGCTGTAAGCATGCTGAAGTGTAGACCGAATATCGCGGATCAAGGAATTGGATGGCAGATGATCGCCGGATTCCTATCGGAGTCAGTGAATAATAGTCACCCTCAATAATAAGCCTACGGACATCTAGACTATGAATGGTATAGGAGATACCAGCCCAAACAGCAATCAACTCAGCTAGTGGAACAGAGAGGTCAAGAAGGCCGAATCCTCAAGCCGCCAACATCGTACCATCCGACCCTTGAATCACAAAAGCCAAACCGGCAAGTCTATCTCGAATACTCGCATCAAAGTTAATTTTAACAAACCCTAAAGGTCAGGACTTTTAAGAGATAAAGATCGTGTGCCGGGCGCTGCCAAGGCAGTAGGGGAGCCCTAGAGGCCAGGGCTGTCAGAATCAAGAGCTGCATGATGGAAGGTGTACTCAGGAGATAAGGAAAAAGTTATCCTAACAATCCTATGGGGGAAATCATTCTCATCAGTGAACATAAGCCGATTCCGAGATAACTAGACCTGATGAGCAATATAAGCACTCCTAGCTCCCAGCTGATGGATGCCCCTTTACACATTTCACCGAATCCAGCCCAGAAAGGAGATGCAACAAGAATATGTACCATCATTCTAAGAGCGGTGGCCCGAGATCTACCATATCTATCTTGCTCTGATACAAGAGAATATAGCATGGTTGGTAGTCTCGTCCTCTAAACCATATAAAGGACACGTAGGCTGAATGGACAAACCTCTCCCAAAGAACAGGGAGCAAGTAGGAAGACAATCCCACACAAGTTTCTAAATGAAGAGCCGAACTCTAGGATGAATGGGAAGCTTCCAGATCCATGAAACATCCATCGTTTGCCGGGGATGTGGCCTATAAATCTTTATGAGATTCCTGATAAGAGTACGAGACGTACATGATCTCCTCCATAATTTGGTGTCTGAGGAATAGCCCGATACGAGAGGGCTAGAGAGAATGTGACAGTGGAGCTCCGCACCAAAAACACTAGACACCAAGGAGTTTTGCCGAACATAGTGATCCTGAACAATTAGATCAATGACTCATTCCGCTAGGAATGTCAGTGCTGACAAAGGTAGGCCACCAAGCCTGGGATAGGTCTGCAATTCACGTATCCCGAACAACATCCATAGAGGCTCTGTTACCAATCATCCAAGAGATGTTCTGAATGATCGGAGCATATCGGTAGACTTTTTTCCAAAAGAAGGAGTATCTCCTAGTAGGCTGAAAGTATGTGGAATAAATCCAGTCTCCGTATTTGGCACGCATGAAAGAACTCCACAAGCAGTGCGGATCAAGCAAGAACCGAGTAGCATGCCTAGCAGTCAAAGCCTCCCTCCTAATAGTGAGGGATTAGATCCCAAGCCTCCCTCTGAAATCAGCATACAGATAATGTCCCAAGCCAGAAGGTGGATCCCATGTCTGTCCTGCATTGAGGCCTAGAGAAAATCCCGGAAGCATCTCTCAATCCTCCTCAAATAAGTCACAGGTATAGCCGTATTAGATAAAATATAGAGAAGAAGAGAAGTAAACACCGAGCATATAAGTAGAGGTGGGCACTGGGCCGTGCCTGGCACGGCATGGCCTAGGCCCATCGGGCCATGCCGGCATGGCTCGTCAGGGAAAAAATTGGCACGGCACGGCACGTGGCCCAAATGGTTCCCCTATTTTTTTTTCTTTCTTTCTTTTTCGTTCCCCTGGTTCACCCGAACCAGGGGCGCTCGTGCCGACGGTCAGGGTCGCCGCCAGCCTCTCCCCGGGGCTGCTCGGACGTCGACGACCGGCCTAGAGCCGGCCGCCGCCGCCGCCACCTTCCTCTCCCTCTCTGTCTTTCTCTCTCTTTCTCTTTTGTTATCCCGCGACGCCATTACTATGCCGGTGGCACGATCGGTCACCACCGGTCGGTTGGACCATCATCGGATGCTTGTTCGATGCCGGTGGGGGTCACCGGCCGCCTCCTAGGCCCGGCAAGGCGGCATGCACGCCGCCGAGCCTGGACCAATGCTCAGGAGAAGGGCCACCTTGGCCCTTTCCTCTTCTCTCCCATGCCCGACCCCCTATCGGAAGCTCGCCCGGTGCTAGTGGGGGTTGCCAGCCACCTCCTAGGCTCGGCGAGGTGGCAGGCACGCCGCCTCACCTAAACCAATGCGGGAGCCGATTCGGCACCCGCCCAGGAGAAGGGCCGCCTTGGCCCTCTCCTCCTCTCTCCCACGCTCGGTCCTCCAGCGGATGCTCGCTTGGCGGCGATTGAGGTCGCCGGCCGCCTCCTAGGCCGGTGAGGCGGCGGCATGCCACCGGGCCTGGACCAATGTGGGAGCAGACGTCTCCTGCCCAGGAGAAGAGCAGCCTTAGCCCTCTCCTCCTCTCTCTCCCTGCCGTGCCGTGCCAACACGGCCCAGCTGGGCTGTGCCATGCTGGGCCGGTGAGCTAAATTTTTCGAGCCCGGCATAGCACGGCTACAATATTGTGCCGGGCCGTGCTGCCCATGGGCTGACACGGTCCGATGCCTATCTCTACGTATAAGGGTAATCCGGATCATCATAGATAACCCTGTGACTTGCCAACCATCTAAACGATCACGGACACGCCATTCAAGATCACTAAAATCGGTACTTCGCAGCCGTCACCCCGTAATAGGTATCCCCAGATAGGTTAGTTAGTCAGCCTATACTGAGATACCCAAAATCTGCGTGATGGTCCCCTTTATAGTAGGATTCGTCTTTGGGCTGAAGTATATCATAGATTTGCTGAAATTAACTTTCTGTCCAAAGGCCCTACAATAAGACTGAATTAATGTAGCAAAAACAATAGCATTCTAGATAGTAGCCATGCCTAGAAGGTTATAATTATCAGCAAATAAGAGGTGAGAAAGTGAGGGTCCATGGGGGCCCCATGTATAGAAAGAAGAGAAGAATCCTACTGAACCTGAGAGAGAGACCGAGATAAAGCATCAACTGAGAGAATGAACAGAAAAGAGGTAAGAAAATATTCCTGCCTTAGCCCAACGATGAAATGGAAGTAATCAGTTTAACCTCCATTAGTAATCAGCCCAACAGTAGCATACCATCCCTTTTTCATAATTGGGTAGGCTAGTAATTGGTTAGCTAGATCCTTTTTTTTTCCCTTCAGCTCTTTTTATATCTTCAGAAGAAGTTATGGTCTTTTTGAGGTGTGAGTTTTGCCAATGGACTGGCATCCATGCATGGGGCTCCCCTATGCATGGATGTGTTTGCATGTGAATGAAAAACAGATAATTGAATCATGCTATGCTGCTTTGTGTTACTGAGTTTAAATAGCATTTTTCAATGTTCAACTTTAATATTTTATATTTATAGGTCAGTGACAACTCGACAAATTTTATATCCAAAAGCATGTATTATTAGTTTGTTTAAATTAAATTATTCATCTTTTTTTTAAAAAAAATATGTAAATACACATCATTGAATATAAAAATTATTAATTTTGTTATCAACGTATA
Source organism: Calamus simplicifolius (assembly GCA_900491605.1). Classification (NCBI taxonomy): domain Eukaryota; kingdom Viridiplantae; phylum Streptophyta; class Magnoliopsida; order Arecales; family Arecaceae; genus Calamus; species Calamus simplicifolius. The sequence continues at coordinate 53,443 of UESW01003149.1, read as the reverse complement.
GAACCTTAAGGTAGTGTTTGATAGGAAAAATGTTATCCATGGATAAGTGTACGAAATAGAATTTATTCCCTGGTTATCCCTAGGGATATCCCTTGGCTATCCCATTGATCATATCAAATGCAAAAAGGTAAATTCATGGGATAACCTTTTTTTACTCTTATTTGGAGGGATAACCAGCTATTCCTACATTCTCTAGGGAATAAATTGAGGGGATATCCCATGGTTAACCATGATTAACCATGGATTATCCCTTTGGTTAACTTTATTCCCTGCTATCCCTTATAGTTATGGCTTTTGGGAATAAAAGGGGATATCCTCTGGATATCCCCTCTTATTCCCTATTTCAAACACTACCTAAGTGCTGAGGGAAGAATGCATTTTCCAAAGAAGGTGTATAGTAATGGACGTAAAATTAGAGTACGAGCGCTGAGCGTGGATCGATTAAGGCGTTGCTCTTCATTTAAGTCATCCTTCTCTCTCAAACCACTAAATACATAGATATAATATTTTGTTTCTCCCTCAAATATTATATAGAAGTGATACCAATAAGCTTGTAGGTGTTGACCAATAAAAGCGAAGTCTAGCTTCTAGCCGAAGTATGTTCAACATGTTCAAGAGGCTAGTGCAAGTAAGGGATAAGGTTGGCGTCTGAAACGGAGGAAAGAGCCAACAGATAACTAAACAGCAGGATTTGACCCACAATGCTCAAAGAAGGTTGGCGCATTGTTTTACGTTAATGTTCTTGTTTTGTCTACCAACTGACAATGTTGTACAGCATCCGGCTTATATTTTGAGTGAATGTTTCAAGTTTGTATTTATAATTTAGCTATTCTAGAATCCTAATATGATTTATTTTATCAGTGTGTAAAACTTTGTCACCTTGAATAATTTATTTGGTGTGTCCTCATAGTTAGTCCATTGGTTCTCAGAGGCTGCACTATTGAAAGAAGAGATGCACTCATTCTAATCTAATGCAATGGCTAGGATAGCGTGTCTATCCTTTGGGAGCATCAGGGCTGGGGAAGATGTGGCACCATAGGTGGATTAGATTCATCTGGCAGCTTAGCCAGGTGGATCTCACTACCACGAGAGACAAATTTGTCACTGATCTCAGCTCAGTACCTCCTATCCTTTGCTTGATAAGAAATATAAAGAATGGACTGGTTGCATTAACAAGGTGGCAAACATATATACTTGCACGCATACGTAAAGCACAAGAGGCCAAAGTTAGCACAGCAGGTGCTCTTTATAATTGATGCACTGTGGCATTCTTTAATTTGTCAAACTTTTATGTCCTCATGAAAAATGCTCCCAATAACTGATTTTATTTTGCTTTTTTTTTTTTAATGAAACAATTGCCACGTGATATGGCAATCTGATCTCTTGGCAAGTGGAGCACTAACTTGGCTGATGTGTCTTCTTCGCAGGATTGAAGTTTGAAGTTGCCAACTTTGAAATAAGTATTAGACTCCTAAAGTGGCAT
>UESW01003149.1:0-46946 GCA_900491605.1 Calamus simplicifolius | reverse complement strand
GGCCGAGAGGGGCTGGCCAGGGATGGCCGGGGCCGACTCGGCGGGCCTGGAGACGCCGGGGCCGAGAGGGGCCGGCCAGGGATGGCCTGGGCCGACTCGGCAGGCTCGAAGATGCCGGGGCCAAGAGGGGCTGGCCAGGGATGGCCGGAGCCGACTCGGCGGGCCTGGAGACGCCGGGGCCGAGAGGGGCCGGCCAGGGATGGCTTGGGCCGACTCGGCGGGCTCGAAAACGCCGGGGCCGAGAGGGGCCGGCCAGGGATGGCCTGGGCCGACTCGGCGAGCTTGGAGAGGCCGGGGCCGAGAGGGGCCGGCCAGGGATGGCCGGAGCTGACTCGGCGGGCTTGGAGATGCCGAGGCCGAGAGGGGCCGACCAGGGATGGCCTGGGCCGACTCGGCGGGCTTGGAGATGCCGGGGCCGAGAGGGGCCGACCAGGGATGGCCTGGGCCGACTCGACAGGCCTGGAGATGTCGGGACCGAGAGGGGCTAGCCAGGGATGGCCTGGGCCGACTCGGCGGGCTCGGAGACGCCGGGGCCGAGAGGGGCCGGCCAGGGATGGCTGGGGCCGACTCGGCGGGCTCGGAGACGCCGGGGCCGAGAAGGGCCGGCCAGGGATGGCTGGGGCTGACTCGGCGGGCCTGGAGACGCCGGGGCCGAGAGGGGCCGGCCAGGGATGGCCTGGGCCAATTCGGCGGGCCTGGAGATGCCGGGGCCGAGAGGGGCCGGCCAGGGATGGCCGGGGCCGACTCGGCGGGCTCGGAGATGCCGGCGCCGAGAGGGGCCGGCCAGGGATGGCCGGGGCCGACTCGGCGGGCTTGGAGATGCCGGGGCCGAGAGGGGCCAGCCAGGAATGGCCGGGACCGACTCGGCGGGCTCGGAGATGCCGGGGCCAAGAGGGGCCGGCCAGGAATGGCCGGGACGCAAAAATGCTCTGGTTTTGTCGAGATTGCCCCTACGGCTGCACGTGGCTACACCAGCCACATCATATGCCCCCCCGCCCCTGAGCGCTAAGGACTATGCGCCTACTGCCCTTTGGGCGAAAGGGGCGCGAAAATTCAAAAGGAATGTTGCTTCTTTTAGTGCGCTTTAAATGGGCTGATGAGTTGGCGCTTGGTTTCAAGGCGGTGTCTCTTCGAAGACCTCCCATAATCATGCGTTAGATGGGGTTGACGTTAGCGCCGGACGCTCCAGAGAAAGAGCTCATCGAGTAGTGGAGAAAAGGCAAGGACATCATTGCTGCCCCATTTTCTATGCCCCACCATTGGTTAGGGTTCACGTCTCTTGGGGAAATGAGGCAGCACGTCTCGGGCCCAGGCGAGATTTCCGGCTGGCAGCTTGCAGTGCAATGGACGCACGCCATGTGGCAGGATCTCGGGTGGCGATAGCCGGAGACAGGGGCTATAAAAGCCTTCCAAGTGCCTATGGAAACCTTTACGCTGCCATTGCTTTCTCTGCTTCCTTCTTCTTTGAGTTCTTCTTCTGCGACCTGAGCCTTTTCAACTCCCAAGTTAGTCTTATCCCCTTCTTTTCCTATGGACCGTAGCGCCATTAGGGAGGGCAAGAGACCTGTAGAGGAGTCTTCCCAGTCTGATAGCGAAAACCAGGCCCCTGCGATTAGTAGACAAATGCCTCGACCGTCGGGCGGCATCGTTATCCGCGACCCATCAAGGGCATTAGGACCTCCGCCTACCTCTGGTTCTCCCATTAGGGCAGTCCCTCTGTCCTCTCGCCGTCCGGCCCTTCCTCCGGCGGTGAGCTCTGATCCAGCGGGTCCATCGGGGGTAGCCTCAACTATGACCCCTAAGGATGTAGAGGCCATTAGGGCTAAGTTCTTGGTCCCTGATTTCATTGGCCTGTCCGCGTCGGGGCCCGAAGATAGGGTGATTTCTGACCATCCAGGTTGGGTCGCTCTATATGAGGAGTTCTTCCGGTGCGGGCTACGCCTTCCCTTTCACCCTTTCTTTCTTAACCTTTTAGAGAGGTATAGATTAGTGCCGGCACAGTTGACTCCGAATTCGATTCGGATCATTTGCGCCTTCGTTATCCTTTACCACTTTGAGGGGGCCCGTCCAGAGTTGTCCCTGTTCCGAGCCTTTTACAAATTCCGCCGTCAAGGCGAGGGGGCATAGTGGGCCTTTATCGCCAGGCCGGGTAGAGCCTTCCCCCTAGGCCTCCCGTCCAAAATCAGAGGGTGGAAGTCTAGGTTTTTTTTTGCTCATGTTGAGGGGGTAAGATCTGTTTGGAGGGAGCCGATACTGGCTCCAACGATGACTTCTCCGTAAGGGAGAGAGATAAGGATCTGTTTACCCTATTATCCAATTGTCAGATCCTCGGCTATAAGGAACTCCTGTCCGAGGAGAACCTGATAGAGGCCGAGTTGGCCCCGGCGACCGGTGAGCTTGAATCGCTTTGTCCCGTTTTTCTGCTTACTGCATGTCGCCGCTAATGCCGATTATCTTTTCTTATGCAGCCATGAAGCTCTCCGTCAACGAGTTTGAGGCTCTCGCAAGGCAGAAGAGGCCGGCGACCGGAGAGTCGTCTAGGCCGTCGAAGAAGCTCCGGAGAAGGGAGCCGGCTACAGCCCCAGCGCCCGTGGAGAAACCGGCCGAGAGGAAGCCGGTGGTGAGAGTGGCCCAAAGGCCAGCCGAGGCCGAAGTTGAAGAGGGGGAGATCCCGCCACTGCCGGAACACCGGTGGTGGTTTTGGATGAAGAAGCCGCCGTCGCCGCCGACGTGCCTGAGGCGGGGCGGGTCACCGCTGCTGTTGGCCCCCCGGCTGCTGCAGAGCCAGGGAGGGAGAGCGCTCCCCCATTCGCCGGCGAGGGGGAGCGGATCGCCATGGAGGCCCAAGACGGGGCGGAGGCGACCGAGGAGCAGGGGATGAGCCGAGGAGCTCATCCCACCAATCGGCTTGGCACCCAGACCGTCCTCAGGTGGAGGGTCCGCAGGAGGGACAGATGTGCCTGGTCCCTACCATCGGCACAATGGCGGATGCCGCCCGAGCCTCCCGTCTCTTATCGGGAGTCTGGGCCACCGATTTTGAAGAGGAGATGCGGGGGATGAGCCACTCTGCACTCATGGACATAATTTTGGTCTCCATCGTCCAGATAACCTTTCGGATCTTCTTTATTTTCCCAATGCTTCTCTCTTTGTAGCTAACGTGTTTCTCCTGTCGCAGATGGCCAACGGCGCCCTTGGGCTTCGCGAGGCGCTGGCCCAGTCTTCCGGCACACTGGTGAAGGCTCTGGCGCGGATCGACAAATACCGAAGGAGAGCATGGCGCACGCCGACAACCTTGCTCGACTTCGCCAGGAGACTGCGGCCCGCGAGGAGGGTTACGCTGGCCGCCTTCAGGAAATGGAGAGCCGGGCCGCTGCATCCGAGGCCAAAATGGAATTGGCTTTGGAAAGGTCGAAGGCTGCCGCGGCGCAGATCGAGGAGCTTACGAGGCGGCTCCAAAGCGCCGGGGAGGAGGCTCGGGCCGCCGGGAAGAAGGCCGCTGCCGCGGAGAAAGCGGCAGCGGAAGCTGTTTTGGAGAAGGCCGGTGCGGTGGCCTATGCTGACGAGGCCAGTGCCCGTGCCGCAGAAGATGAGGCCAAGGCTTGGGAGGCTGAAAACAAGGCGCAGCAGGCCGAGGCCGAGGCCGGGCAGGCCGTCTCCAAGTTCAAGGCTTCGCCAGAGTTCAGGCAGGAGGTCCTCGAAGCCAGCCTTGATGCTTATCTTCAAGGCTTCAAGATGGGAAAAGTCCGAGTAGCCGCGGCCCTCGAGGTCAACATTGCCGATCTTGAAGACATCCGGGCCGGGGGTCCCGATGAGGAGCCGGCTGGGGAGAAGGACAAGGGGAAGCCTGGCCTTGGCGAGCCTTGAATTATATTTTCTTTTTTTTTATCTTATGTAACTGACCTTGGGTCCGATTTTGTACTTATCTTTGGCTATCAATGAAGAAACTTTTTGTCCAAGCTTCTTACTTTTGTACCTCTCTTCCATAGTTAATGAAAAAGTCCTTTACTCAAAATCTCTTTGTGTCTTGATCTGTTTGCTTCTTTTGCTTTTGAGAGAAACGCTTTACTGTGCCAAATCAGACATGCCGGCGACGTTGTAGCTGAATACTGTATCTTCCAAATTGTTCTTTTGAACCTTGAGCGTTGCGCGTGTCGGCCATGCCGAGACCGAACTGTAATTTTGGACTTGGCCAACACTTGAACACATCGCCGAGATGTAAACTGGCTACATGAATGCCCAGTACTGTTGTAGGCTGTTTGAAAGAAGGCTCGCCTGTGTATGAATCTTTCTGAAGGCTTGGAAAAATCGGCAGATGACTTGCTGCCGGGATTAATTTTGGAGGTGTCGAGGCCAACCAGAAATGGTCAGAACCGATTTAGCCGTTGTAAGGGCATCAAGGGCAAGTGAAGTTGACCAGAGGAAGTCTATGTCGACTTGCTCGGTGTTGAAAACGCCTGAACCGGTTAGGGCCGATTAGGAAAGGCCACGACCGTGCCGCATCGAGCTGTTAGGAGAGACACCACCGTGCCGGGGCTGAGGGGGGTGGTGCCGATGGTTGCCTTGAACCGCTTCAGTGGTATGTAAGCTGCCTGAAGGGCGACTCAACCGGGTATAGGGCTGTTAGGTCTTGATCGACTCGGGGGCACCGCCGTGCCAGGGCCGAGTGGTGTCCCATTAGCTGCGATGCCAGTGAGCTCCTTTTGAACTACTTCAAAGGTTTGTGTGCCACCTGAAGGGCGACTCAGCCGGGTACGGAGCTGTTAGGGTCTTAACCAACTCGAGGGCACCGCCGTGCCGGCGCCGAGTGTGTCCCGTTAGCCGCGATGCCAGTAAGCTCATTTTGAACCACTTTAGGGGTTTGTGTGCCACCTGAAGGGCGACTCAGCCGGGTACGGAGCTGTTAGGGTCTTAACCGACTCGGGGGCACCGCCGTGCCGGCGCCGAGTGGTGTCCCATTAGCCACGATGCCAGTGAGCTCCTTTTGAACCACTTCAGGGGTTTGTGTGCCACTTGAAGGGCGACTCAGTCAGGTACAGAGCTGTTAGAGTCTTAACCGACTCGGGGGCACCGCCGTGCCGGGGCCGAGTGGTGTCCCATTAGCCGCGATGCCAGTGAGCTCCTTTTGAACCACTTCAGAGGTTTGTGTGCCACCTGAAGGGCGACTCATCCGGGTACGGAGCTGTTAGGGTCTTAACCGACTCGGGGGCACCGCCGTGCCGGGGCCGAGTGGTGTCCCGTTAGTCGCGATGCCAGTGAGCTCCTTTTGAACCACTTCAAGGGTTTGTGTGCCACCTGAAGGGTGACTCAGCGGGTACGGAGCTGTTAGGGTCTTAACCGACTCGAGGGCACCGCCGTGCCGGGGCCGAGTGGTGTCCCGTTAGCCGCGATGCCGATGAGGTCCTTTTGAGAGACTTGGCCCTCGGACGCAAGGGAGAACAGGCTGCTGTGTCAGAAAGGGCCTCCTTTATTACTTCGCGCTCCAGGGGAATACATCATTGATAATATTGGCGGAGGTTATCCGCATTCCAGGTACGTGGAATGGGTTTCCCGTCGAGTTTCTCTAATTTGTATGCCCCCCTGTGAAGTGTTTCGGTGACGCGGTAAGGACCCTCCCAGTTGGGGGATAGCTTGCCCCCCTCCGTAGGCTTTGAAACCTCAGCTTTTCTCAAAATCAAGTCTCCGCGGCGGAAAACCTTGGGACGAACTCGAGCGTTGTAGTACTTGGCCGCTCACTGACGGAAGGTCGCCATGCGCAGCCTTGCCCGATCGTGCGCCTCATCTATGAAGTCCAGGTTAGCCCGTATAAGTGCAGAGTTGTTTTCCTTATTGAAGAACTCCACACCTGGGCTGGGCAGACCGATCTCGACGGGGATGACGGCTTCAGATCCGAAGGCAAGACTGAAAGGAGTCTCGCCCGTCGGGGCTCTAGGGGTCGTGTGGTAGGCCCAGATCACACTGGGGAGCTCCTCCACCCATTGACCTTTGGACCCGTCTAGCCGGGTTCTGAGTCCTCTAAGGATGGTGCGATTCATGGCTTCGGCTTCTCCGTTGGTTTGAGGATGGCCGATAGAAGTGAATCGGTGATGAATGCCTAGCTCGCCACAAAAGACTTTGAATGCTTCATTGTTGAATTGGCGGCCATTGTCCGTGATGAGGGTGTGGGGCAGGCTGAAACGGCATATGATCAACTTCCAAAAGAAGGCTTTGACTTTGCTTTCGGTGATCTTGGCCAGTGCCTCGACCTCAACCCACTTGGTGAAGTAATCGATGGCGACTAGCAAAAATCTCCGCTGCCCTGAAGCTGGGGGGAATGGCCCGAGAATGTCCATTCCCCACTGGGCGAAAGGCCATGGGGCCGAGAGCGGACTCATTGGGGCAGACGATTGATGTTGGATGTGCGTGGCGCTGGCAACCATCGCACTTCTGAACCAATCTAGCTGCGTCTTCCTTCATCGTGAGCCAGAAGTATCCTTGGCGGAGGGCTTTTTAAGCTAAAGATCTGCCCCCCAGGTGATTTCCACATATGCCTTCGTGAATCTCTCTGAGGATGTAGTCAGCGTCGGTGGGCCTACACACTTGAGTAGGGGGTAGGAGAACGACCTTCTGTATAGACGCCCGTCCAGGAGGATGAATTTGGAGGCTCTCCACTTGAGCAGCCTAGCTTCATTGCGATCATCAGGGAGAGTGTCGTCAGGAGATAACGGACGTAGGCGTCTATCCATGTGGGCTCTTGGGTGAGTGGGAGGACTTCTTCACTGTCCTCTATGCTGGGTCTTTCCAAATATTCAATATAAGCATCTCTCGCCAAGCCATCGGTGGAGGTGGCCAGACGAGAAAGGATGTCGGCCTTGGCATTTTGCTCCGGGGAATGTAACTGATACTGAAGTAAGGCAGTGGGGAAGTTAGGAGCCGAACCTTGCCCAAATATTGCGCCATAACGGGGTCGCGTGCTTCATATTCCCCATGGACTTGTCCAGAGACAAGTTGCGAGTCGGTAAAGGCTCTGAGACGCCTTACTCCCAACTCTCGGGCTAACCTTAACCCAGCCAGCAGGGCCTCGTACTCGGCTTGGTTGTTGGTGGCTTCGAATAGGAACCGCAGGGCACATTCCGTCCTTTCTCCACCCGGCCCGGCAAGAATGAGGCCAGCGCCGCTTCCTTGTGAATTTGATGCGCCATCCACATGAAGAAACCAGGATTCTCCATCATCATCTGGCTCAGGTTCGCACTGCTCCATGGGAGCCTCTTTGGGATCTTCCTCCGCCCAAGTGCACTCGACCAGAAAATCGGCTAAGACCTGAGACTTCAGCGCCGGCCGAGCTTGAAAAGAAAGGTCGAACTCTCCCAGCTTGATGGCCCACTTGGCCAGTCGGCCTGAAGTGTCCGGGCGAGCTAGAATGGCTCGAAGGGGCTGATCCGTGAGCACCACAATAGGATGGGCTTGAAAGTACGGACGAAGGCGTCGGGCGGAGACTATCAGGGCAAAAATAACTTTCTTTGTCTTGGAATATCTGACCTCTGCGTCAAGAAGGACCTTACTCACATAATAGACGGGTCTCTGAGTTCCATCGGCATCGAGGCGCACCAGGACTGAGCTAACGGCTTCCGACGAAGCAGCCAAGTAGAGGAAGAGACTTTCTCCATCTCTTGGCTTGGATAGAAGTGGCGGAGAAGACAGGAATGCCTTCAACCCGTCGAAGGCTTTCTGGCAGTCGTCCGTCCATTCGAAGCTATTCATTTTCCGCAGGGCCTTGAAGAAAGGTAGGCATCTCTCAGCCGATTTGAAGAGGAAACGACTTAGAGCCGCTATCCTCCCTATCAATCGTTGCACTTTCTTTTTGCTGAATGGTGGCCTCATATCGAGTATGGCGTTGATCTTCTCTAGGTTTGCCTCGATCCCTCGCTAGGTCACCATGAAGCCCAGGAACTTGCCCGCCGTGACCCAGAAAGCACACTTCTTGGGGTTCAGCTTGACTTGGAAGCGACGGAGGTTATTGAAGGTCTCCTCTAGGTCGGAGACGTGATCGGAGGCGCGGGTGCTTTTTGTCAGCATGTCGGCTACATAGACCTCCATGTTCCGGCCTAGCTAATCCCGGAACACTATGTTCATTAACCTTTGGTAGGTTGCTCCCGCGTTCTTGAGGCCGAAAGGCATCACCTTGTAGCAATGAATGCCCTTCTCTGTCACAAAGGAGGTGTGTTCCTCGTCGCTGGGGTCCATCCTTATCTGATTATATCCTGAGAAGGCGTCCATGAAACTGAGGAGTTCATGCCCAGAGGTGGAATCCACTAACTAATCAATTCTGGGCAGGGGGAAGCTGTCTTTCGGACACGCCTTGTTGAGGTCGGTGAAGTCTATGCAAATCCTCCAGCTCCCATTTGCCTTACACACCATGACCACGTTGGCTAGCCAATCAGGGTAGTATGCTTCCCGGATATGGCCGGCACTGAGTAGCTTGTTAACTTCCTCGTCAATGGCCTTTTGTCGGTCAGGGGCAAAGCTTCTTTCTTTTGGCGGATCGGGCCGTGCCGTGGATCAATGTTGAGCTTGTGGGTGATCACTTCCGGAGGGATGTCGAGCATATCAGACGCCGACCAGGCAAAAATGTCCGAGTTAGCCCTCAGAAAACTCCCGGTCCTCCAGGGGAAGGAGTCCTCCGATACGGACGGTCTTTGCCGGGTCCTCCCTAAGGGGGAAGGTTAGAAGGTGCTCAGCTGGCTCTCCTCCCTTACTAGAGTCTCTGGGGTCGGACGCCTCTAAAGCTGGCTCGACTTCCAGAGGACTTGATGCTGCGTGATAACAGGGTAGGACCGGGCTGGTCTCGCCGCGCATCTCTCCAACTCCCTCACTAGTGGGGAACTGCACTAGTAGGCGCCGGGTGGAAATGACTGCGTTCAAAAGGTTTAGACCTAGGCGCCCGAGAATGGCATTATACGCCAAGGGGACCCTCACGACCAAGAATTTCATGATCACAGTGCTTTGGCGTGGCGGTGTTCCGGCTATCACATGCAGAAGTATTTCACCTTCGACCCTTATGGAGTCCCCGGTAAATCCGACTAACGGGGCCGCCACGGGCTGGAGAGAGTCCAAAGATAATCCCATCCGAACAAAAGCGTCATAAGTAAGGATGTCAGCTGAGCTGCCACTATCAACTAATATCCTTTTTACAGGATGTCTGACGATCGTCATAAAGACGACTACGCCTTCATTGTTTACATTTTCCACTACAGTAGGTCCCCCCAGGAATTACATTATTCGGCGCCTCCTCCCCTCTCGGCCGTTTAGGTGCAGAAGCTGATCCCCAGGACACCATTCCAACCGTCCGTTCAGTGGGGGCATTATCGACCGGGGCTTGGACAGGCGGGGGCCCCATAAGGGCCGGCAGCGGCTGTGGCACCTTTTGAACATATTTGCCGAGGTAGCCTCGGTGAATGAGCTCCTCGATGGCCTTCTTCAGGCTGTAGCAGCTATCAGTATCATGGCCATAATCTCAGTGGAATCGGCAGTAGCAGCTCTTATCGCGGGGAGGACCTTTCTTCATGGGAGAAGGACGTTGGAGATAAGGCTCACCCTCGATCTCCATCAGGATGTGGGATCGAGGGGCTAGAAGGGGCGTGAGCTTACTCTCGTCGGGGACGGGGCTCCGACGCCTATTGTCGGATCGACGAGGCGGGCAGCTCGCCGGTGTCGAGGGGGCCCATTGGGCTCCGGGCGAGCAGGCTTGTGGCTGGAGCTTCTTGAAGATTCCCGGCGGGTGAAGTCGGCTTCATCCGCGCGGATGTACTTTTGAGCTCGGAGGAGGAGATCGGAATAAGAGCTTGGGGGCTTCTTATCCAAAGAGAAGGTGAAGCGGGACGGGAGGAGTCCCCGCTTCAATGCCAATGTCGCCACCGCGTCGTCGAGATGGTAGACCTCGAGGGCGGCGGCCTTAAACCGGGACACAAAGTCCCGCAGCGACTCTTCCTCCTTCTGACGGATGGAGAAAAGACTGTCGGCTACCCTTGGGATTCGTCGGCAAGCATCAAAGTATGCCAGAAAGGCTTTCTCCAGCTCCCGGAATGAGTCGATGCTGTGAGGGGGCAGGCGTGAGTGCCATGCACGGGCGGCCTTCCGCAGAGTGGCGGGGAAGGCTTTGCAGAGAAGGGCGTCTGAAGCGCCCTGTACTTGCATCATTGCTTTGTAGCTCTCGAGATGATCGAGAGGATCGGTCGTACCGTCGTACGGGTCCACCTGGGGGAAACAAAATCTGGAGGGGACAGGTTCCTCCAATATCCGACGGGTGTAAGGAGGACGGGTGTCAAACTCTTCCTCTGGCTGATGATTGATTTTCTTGGCGAGCTCGTCGAGCCGCCTGTTGTACTTCTCCAGGCGTTCCTCCGCCTGGCGGCTGATTGTCGGGGCCCTTCGAGATGGCTCGAAGGAAGAAGAAGAAGAGGCAGAAGGAGATGGAGACGGGAGTCGGGACTTCCACCTGGGCTCCTCATGATGATGCGGCTCGGAAGGAAATTTGTTGGGGCCATGGTCAGGGGACCGTGGCCGCTTGGGGGGCTCGCGTCGGGGCTTCCTAGGGGAAGCCGGACGTCGGCAGGTCCCTCGCCGATCGGCCTCCCGCTGAGGAGAGCCTCCCCTCGCCGACTGCTGACTGGCGGGAGGAGCGGTCTGATGTTGGGTGGCCACGGACTGTTGTTGCTAGAGCCCGTGGACCATGGCGGTGAGATTTTGGACCTGACGGGAAAGGGTCGCCAGCTGCTCCGTTGTTTGATCAGCAGCCTCCGACGGCGGGCAGGTAACTAGAGGGTCGGTAGCAGGGGGATTGGCCTCCTGCTACCTAGTTGGTGGGGAAAGCCCCGCTGGGCAGCTGACGGAGGCGTCCTGAGCTCGCGTCACCACCATGGTTTCTAGAAGAGAAGAGGGGGGGAGAGAGTCTCGCCTACTGAGATGTAGCGCCGGGAGAATGTTCGCTACTTTTTCTTGCCCCCCTTCCTGGCGCGCCAATCTGATGACGCCCAATCACCGATCATGAACGTCGGGAACGGAGTGCTTCTCGAACCTTTGCTTCACCAGGTTGCCTGCAAAGAAGTCCCAAACCGGAGAGGATTCTTCGGTGGGACCCTCCTGACGCCTAAGTTAGCAATCAAGGTCACAGCTGAAGAGGGGCTCGAGTGAGCCCTTTTTGGTATGGAAAAGGAGATCTCAGAGATGAGGGATCCCTTTCTGAGTGCTAAGACAGCGATTTTGGAGATTATCGCACATACCTGTTTAGAGAGTGGATTCACCTTTTTATAGGGATTGACCTGATCACATGGGATTCCATAAGGAAGGAATGTCTGCGGGTTCTTGAAAGTTGTGTGGATCTGGGCTGGTTGGTGGGTCATGTCCCATCGGAGAGGGAGAAAACAGCAGTTGGTGGGTTAAGTCCCATCAATCAGTGGGGCTGCTGAGTTGTTGGGTCTAGTCCCATCAACAATGTGGCCAGTGGGTAGGTGGATCTGGCGTTGTCAGGCGGCGCGAGTCAGAGAGGTGGTTTCTTGAACTGCTGGGGCCATGTTGGGGCCGATCTGAAGAGAACTGGGACATCTCGACCTTCCCGGGGGAGCCGAGGCTGAACCTGGTTGACCAGGGGCGGTCGAGGCCGACCTCCCCGGCCAGGAAGTACCGGGGCGGGGCTGGCCCAGGATGGCCTGGGCCGACTCGGCGGGCTGGGAGACGCCGGGGCCGAGAGGGGCCGGCCAGGGATGACCGAGGCCGACTCGGCGGGCTCGGAGACGCCGGGGCCGAGAGGGGCCGGCCAGGGATGGCCGGGGCCGACTCGGCGGGCTCGAAGATGCCGGGGCCGAGAGGGGCCGGTCAGAAATAGCCGGGGTTGACTCGACGAGCTTGGAGATGTCAGGGCCGAGAGGGGCCAGCCAGGGATGGCCTGGGCCGACTCGGCGGGCCTGGAGACGCCGAGGCCGAGAGGGGTCGGCCAGGGATGGCCTGGGCCGACTCGGCGGGCCTGGAGACGCCGGGGCCAAGAGGCCAGGGATGGCCTGGGCCGACTCGGTGGGCCTGGAGATACCGGGGCCGAGAGGGGCCGGCCAGGGATGGCCTGGGCCGACTGGCGGGCTCGGAGATGCCAGGGCCGAGAGGGGCCGGCCAGGGATGGCCGGGGCCGACTCGGCGGGCCTGGAGACACCATGGCCGAGAGGGGTCGGCTAGGGATGGCCTGGCCGACTCGACGGGCCTGGAGACGCCGGGGCGAGAGGGGCCGGCCAGGGATGGCCAGGGTCGACTCGGCGGGCCTGGAGATGCCGGGGCCGAGAGGGGCCGGCCAGGGATGTCCTGGGCTGACTCGGCGGGCCTGAAGACGCCGGAGCCGAGAGGGGCCGGCCAGGGATGGCCGGGGCCGACTCGGCGGGCTCGGAGATGCCGGGGCCGAGAGGGGCCGGCCAGGGATGGCCTGCGCCGACTCGGCGGGCCTGGAGACGCCGGAGCCGAGGGGGGCCGGCCAGGGATGGCCGGGGCCAACTCGGCGGGCCTAGAGACGCCGGGGCCGAGAGGGGCCGGCCAGGGATGGCCTGGGCCGACTCGACGGGCCTGGAGACACCATGGCCGAGAGGGGTCGGCCAGGGATGGCCTGGGCCGACTCGGCGGGCCTGGAGACGCCGGGGCCGAGAGGGGCCGGCCAGGGATGGCCAGGGTCGACTCGGCGGGCCTGGAGACGCCGGGGCCGAGAGGGGCCGACCAGGGATGTCCTGGGCTGACTCGGCGGGCCTGGAGACGCCGGGGCCGAGAGGGGCCGGCCAGGGATGGCCGGGGCCGACTCGGCGGGCTCGGAGACGCCGGGGCCGAGAGGGGCCGGCCAGGGATGGCCTGCGCCGACTCGGCGGGCCTGGAGACACCGGAGCCGAGGGGGCCGGCCAGGGATGGCCGGGGCCAACTCGGCGGGCCTGGAGACGCCGGGGCCGAGAGGGGCCGGCCAGGGATGGCCGGGGCCGACTCGGCGGGCCTGGAGACGCTGGGGCCGAGAGGGGCCGGCCAGGGATGCCTGGGTCGACTCGGCAGGCTCGGAGACGCCGGGGCTGAGAGGGGCCGGCCAGGGATGGCCGGGGCTTACTCGGCGGGCTCGGAGACGCCGGGGCCGAGAGGGGCCGGCTAGGGATGGCCTGGGCCAACTCGGCGGGCCTGGAGATGCCGGGGCCGAGAGGGGCCGGTCCGGGATGGCCGGGGCTGACTCGGCGAGCTTGGAGTCGCCGGGGCCGAGAGGGGCCGGCCAAGGATGGCCTGGGCCGATTCGGCGGGCCTGGAGACGCCGGGGCCGGCAAGAAACGGCCGGGGCCAACTCGGCGGGCTTGGAGACGTCGGAACCGAGAGGGGCCGGCCAGGGATGGCCGGGGCCGACTCGGTGGGCTCGGAGACGCCGAGGCCGAGAGGAGCCGGCCAGGAGTGGCCGGGACGTAAAAATGCTCTGGTTTTGTCGAGATTGCCCCTGCAGCTGCACGTGGCTACACCAGCCACATCAATGAGTACTCTTTTTTTTTGGTTTATTGTCATTGACTAATGTGCAATTTCATTTTTACTTAATTAAAACTAATAGTTGATCTCTTAATACCGTATGCTGTATTTTGGTTTATTGAGGTCCTCATATAGTAATTTATGTTGAACTCAGTTTACCTGCTCCCTTTGTTTGGCACAATTATTTTAGAAATGCTTTTTGGTTTAAGTTTTCTGATTACTCTTTACTGAAGTATATAGAATTAGAGTTCAATGCTCTCCATAACAGTTTAGAGCGCATTGTGCCTCAATCTTCATGGGATAGACAGAGCTCACTTTTGGTGCGATAATTTGGTTTTCAAAAGCCAGGTATCGTCTGTAATTTATTGGGCTTACATAGCCTAATTCAATCACTTTTAAGTTTTAAGCCAAGTTATCTTCATTTTATAGTCCATTCCTTGACTAGCTTTTGGAATTAATTTGCCAATATGTTTTAAGCAAGGTTTGCCATCTCGGCATTAGATCCCATTGTGAGATCACATCTCGGCATTAGATCCCATTGTGAGACCACACTGGTATAATATTGGTATGCCTGCTGCACAAATCAATTTAGTGTACCGAGACTTGGTACACACTGGTACTGAGTCTCAGTTCAATATTGGTACCAGTATGGTATGCCTGACATGTGGTGATATATACGGATACCGGTATGCTATACCATGATCTCAGGTATCCATTGGACATCTATCACCAATTATTTATAAATACTCATCACTTTGTCCGAATTGCTTTGTCCAACTTTTGAGTTTTATTGGCCAATCCTTTGATTCATGGTGTGCCTTTTTAGCCATTAAATATGCACTTTCCCTCTTGATTCTGCCTTTGGCAGTGAAATTTCTTTTTAAGAATTATGAGTCCAATCTTAACACAGAGCTATGATTTTTTGGATTTGAGAATTTATTTTTTGACCATTTTTATTACCATTTTAAGTAGCAAACACCTAGTAGTTATGGACTGCTTGACTTAACCACCTTTTTTTCAGGGTTTCAATCCCTTGGACTTCATTCACTACCTTTTATCTACACTGCCTCCCCCCCTCCCCAAAAAAAAAAAAAAAACTCAAGCCAGTCTAGTTTTATTAAAGCCAATATCATCTGTTTCAATTCTAAAATCATCACTGGTTACTCATGGCCAGAAGCTTTGGTTGAAAATCATTGCAATCTGCTGACACAGCTACTCTTTTTGACATTTTTTGCTTCCACGTCTGTCATGTCAAGCACTTGGTTACAAGTATCCACCTTTGGTTTGAGAAGAGAGGGCAGGGGGTGTTTAAGATTTTAGTTAGCACATATCATCATGCAATTGTATTTTGATTTTTTTTTCCTTCTGGATGAGTCCCAATCCCTCACCCGAAATAGAATAGGAAAATAAACTAAGCGGATGTCTCTGCTATGTACCAGAACTGGATGTGGGAGTATTCACCATGACAACAATCAGAATATCACATCAGCTGACATCTCTAAGACCATTGCAGTTGCAGATGGTGGAAAAAGTGGCAGCCAATTTGCTTATGAAGGAAATAATCAAACTGAATTTCATCACAACCAAAGAAAGTTGCCTCGAACTTATTCTTGTTGAAAGAAAGGATAGATTCTTTGTAAAGAAAGTATGTAACTACTCCATGCTAATTTATCTAAATTTATTTTTAGTCAATCCTAATGATCACCAGGGCTGGTATAAGGAAACTATTTAGAGGCATGGCACAAAGAAAAGCACTCTTCTTAGGAAGAACAAGAGGTGAATGTAACTGTAAAAGAACTAATATGACGAGTTATGATTGTTCAATATCTCTAGACATTTGCTTTCTATTAAAAGCAATGTACTTCAATCACAACATTAGTTCTCCTTGACAGATTGGGTATCAAAACAAGAAGAGATTTACAGAGTTGCACATTGAGCGAAGCGACAATTCATCCATCAACTGCAATCTATTTTGTGATTTCAAGGTAATTGGTGCAAATTCTTTTCTTCATTTATTTTTTAACAGCAGGTTTCTTCTTTGTGCTGTAAATTGTGTCCTGTGTCATAATAGTCTGGCCCATTATCCTTGGCTCCTCTTTCAATAAAAATAAAATTGTTAAAAATATGATTTACAATCATGATTTTTTTTCCCTCTCTAAAGGCCTGTTATGTACATCATTCTTTTTTGCTTCACATTAATGTTCATTTGCATGGTCATATGCATGGACTGAAGACCAGCACCATGCCAGTTCCTTAACAACATGCAGCATTGGCATGGCTCCATTTTATGCAAGTGCTCAGCACAGCACAGCACAGCACAGCAAGGCACAGAACATGCTATAATACACTAGAAAGCTCATTTATCTTTAATCTTTCTGTTAAAACTGATTTCTGTGTCCATGGGCTGGGTATGTCCCTTATTGTGTCATATGGAACAAGTTATTAAGCATAGTCACACTGTCTGTAGAGACTGCAATATTTATTATCACTTAAAATGATTCGAGTTTTCTAGCCCAAGATCTTTAGCTGGCAGAATTGTAGTTTCATTTTTTGAAATACAAGTTCACGGTGAGGAGTGTGGTATGTACCGAGATATCTCCTTTGCAATATTATCATTCACTATATTTGCATAATCAACTTACTTCTCCCTTGATAATAATTCAAAATATTACCGATGTGGCAGATCCAGCGCCGTTAGAATAAATGGTAACAGCAGCTAACGGAGGTCCTTCCCTAACCCCGGAACCTCTCCTTATCCGACATCAGCGTTGGTTTCGCCAAGCGTCCACCTGGAGGACTCCGTCTTCACGGAGTCATTCAACCCTTCGCTCTGCCAAACATCCGGTAAGACCCCGAACACCTCAACCCGAGACCCCCTTCGGTCTCGGGGTGCGCAAGCATCATCTCATCCCCGGACCCCCTTCGGTCTCGGGATGAGGTCACTGTATCTCAACCTCGAGACCCCCCTCCGGTCTCAGGGTGCGCAAGCATCATCTCACCCCCGAGACCCCCTCCGGTCTTGGGGTGAGGTCACTGCATCTCAACCCCGAGACGATCTCGGGGTGCGCAAGCATCATCTCACCCTCGAGACCACCTCCGGTCTCAGGGTGAGGTCACTGCATCTCAACCCGAGAGCCCCTCCGGTCTCAGGGTGCACAAGCATCATCTCCCCCGAGACCCCCTCCAGTCTCGAGGTGAGGTCACTGCATCTCAACCTCAAGACCCCCTCCGGTCTCGGGGTGCACAAGCATCATCTCACCCCGAGACCCCCTTCGGTCTCGGGATGAGGTCACTGCATCTCAACCTCGAGACCCCCTCCGGTCTCGGGATGCACAAGCATCATCTCACCCCCGAGACCCCCTTCGGTCTCGGGGTCAGGCCACTGCATCTCACCCCCGAGACCCCCTCCGGTCTCGGGGTGAGGCCACGCATCTCAACCTCGAGACCACCTCCGATCTCGGGGTGCACAAGCATCATCTCACCCCCGAGACCCCCTCCGGTCTTGGGGTGAGGTCACTGCATCTCAACCTCGAGACCCCCTCCGGTCTCGGGATGCACAAGCATCATCTCACCCCTGAGACCCCTCCGGTCTCGGAATGCACAAGCATCATCTCACAACCGAGAACCCCTTCGGTCTCGGGGTGAGGCCACCGCATCTCAACCCCGAGACCCCCTCCGGTCTCAGGGTGCACAAGCATTATCTTACTCCCGAGACCCCCTCCGGTCTCGGGGTGAGGTCACTGCATCTCAACCTCGAGACCCCCTCCGGTCTCGGGATGCACAAGCATCATCTCACCCCGAGACCCCCTTCGGTCTCGGGGTGAGGCCACCGCATCTCAACCTTGAGACCCCCTTCGGTCTCGGGGTGCACAAGCATTATCTCACCCCGAGACCCCCTCCGATCTCAGGGTGCGGGGGCAACGTTCAGTACGTGAACTGACCTTTGAACCAAACGACAACTTTGGGCCACCTGGCGCACCCCGTGACCCGCCGTGCTCCCGTGGCTGCTTGCGGCCATACCTCATAACGGCATATGGTGCATTGTATGTGTCACTGTGCATGACCATGCCCCATTACGGAGTACGATTCACTACCACTTGCAACTGGGCGTGGTCATGTCAAGCAACGGCGCGCACCAAATGCAACCGTGGCTGCTAGACACCTGTAAAGCCATATTGACAGGTAACGCAGGGCGCTTCCGGCGCGCACAGTGACGGTACGACAGTAATCTTCCGGAACGGAAGGATGGGACATTCGAACAGGTATAAAAGCACGCGCCCGCGCTATGAGTAGGATCCTTGAACTCTGGTTTTCTAGTTTTCTTCCTACTAACAAAACCCTAACTGTTTCAGCTCCCTTCTGCTGAGCAGTTCTCGTCTGATCCCAAGTGACTAACTTGAGCATCGAAGGGTCCCCACCGGAGCATCCGGTCTTCGGAGATTTTCTTGCAGGAGTCCGAGAGAAGGACGTTCGTCTTCCTCGACGCTTGAAGAAGGTGACTTGGCGTCATCAGATTGGCGCGCCAGGAAAGGGGATTGAAGAAAAGTGTAGCCTCGAACCTGTTACTGACTTCTCCCTCCTCAAGCTCTTAAACAATGGTGACGACTTGTGCACGAGAGGCCACCGTCAGTCATGCTGGGGGGCAGCGTCAAAGGGCTGATCAGCCCGCAGCTGGCCCCTCAGCCCCTCCAACCGACGCACCTGCACCAGCACCGGTACATCAGTTTCAGGAAGATCGGTTTGCTGCTCTTGCCGCGCAAGTTCAATCCTTGGCCACAATGGTCCAAGGCCTGCAACATCAGGCGGTGATTGCACGGCAACTAGAACCCCTCCCGTCGATTCTAGGAGTCCCTCAGCCCAGTCAGCACTCAATTCGGAGGAGGTCTCTGCCCGAGAAGCCTGCCCTCGCCGCACTTCGCCTAAGCCTCACCATCGCGAGGCCTCAAAGCGGCCCCGCTCACCCTCTCGCCGCATCAGTGCATCCCCCAAGCGATGACGTGAGAAGGAGGCGGAGCGTCCTCGTCGGCCTCCCCGTCGCCTCTCCTCTTCCTCAGACTCTTCGAGAGAGGGGTCCTTCGATGGCGGGGTAGCCCGCCGGGCGGAGCAAGACTTGATGAGTACAACCAGCGGTTGGAAGAGCTCAGCCACCGGACTAACCCTCTAGAGACGGATTATGACACCACCCACCGCTGTCTCGCCGCATCATGGAGGAGCCTATCTCTACTCGGTTTCGTCTCCCTCAGCTGGACCCTTATGACGGGACCACGGACCCCTTGGACCACCTGGAGAGTTACAAGGTTCTTATGCAAGTCCAGGGGGCAACCGATTCGCTCATGTGCATCGCTTTCCCAGCCACCTTGAAGAAAGCTACCCGAGCCTGGTATTCCGCCTGCCGCCGCGAAGTATCGATTCCTTCCGTCAGCTGGAGAGGTTCTTCCTGGCCCACTTTGATGCCTGCAGGAAGATTCCAAGGGTAGCCGATAGCCTCTTCTCCGTCCAGCAAAAGGGTGGTGAGTCCCTTCGGGACTACGTTGCACGGTTCAAGGAGGCTGCCCTGGAAGTTTACAATCTTGAAGACTCAGTGGCCACTTTGGTCTTGAAGCGAGGGCTTCGCCCGTCTCGCTTCGTGTACTCCCTTGATAAGAAGCCGCCCGGCTCCTACGCCGAGCTCTTGACCCGGGCCCAGAAATACATTCGGGCTGACGAGGCCGACTCCTTCCGATGCGAGGCTAGTGGGAGCGTCTCCAAGAAACCGGCCCGACCAGAACCTGTCGAAGCTCGCCCCAGAAGACCTGAGCCTCCTCATCGGCCAACAACCATCCCCGAGCCCCTGCACCAAGAGATGGACCTACACCCCACTGCTCGCCCCGATATCGCAGATCCTGCTCGAGATTGAAGGGGAGCCTTATCTTCAGCGCCCTCCTCCAATAAACCCGAAGATCCCCCGCAACAAGAACCTCTACTGTTGTTATCACCGGGATCACGGCCACGACACTGACGACTGTCACCAGCTGAAGAAGGCTATAGAAGACCTTATCCAACGAGGCCACCTGGGAAAGTTCGTCCAGAGAACAACCCGGGAGCTCCTGGCCCGTCAGCGCCCCTGCCGCCGATGATTGACAATGCTCCAACTAGAAGACGGTGGCAATGATTTCTGGGGGCAGGTGGATCGCCCAAGAGGCCGAGAGAGGAGGGGGAGTTAGACTCTGTAATCCCTTTTTCTAAAAGGGACTTAGAGGGGGTGGTTAATGAAATAATGATAGTGTCGTCGTGTCCATGACGATAGCCAAACACCCTGTAAAAAGAATTTTGGTCGATAGCGGAAGCTCGATGAACGTTTTGAATTATGATGCTTTTGTTGCATGAGTTTATCATCTGACCTGTCCGACTTGTCGCCACGCCCTTGATGGGGTTCACAGGAGACTCGTGCAGTTGAGGGGGAGATCACCCTTCCTGTTACGGTTGGCACGACCCCGCGCCAAAGCATGGTCCTCATGAGCTTCCTAGTGGTCCGGGTGCCCCTTGCCTACAACGCTATCCTCGGAAGGCTCGAACTCAACCTCTTGGACGCCGTTATCTCTACTAAGAGGCTCCTTGTGAGGTTTCCGCCAAAGGAGGGGTCGGGAGATGTGGGGGGAGCAGAACCCGCCCCCACTTTGCTGCCACATTTCCAGGTCCGCAGGAGGTGATGCCTGCGCCCGCGCCAGAGGTGTTGGACCCCGGGACCTGGAGAGGAGAGGAGAACCGGCTGAGCGTCTACTGGCCTTCCCTCTCGGGAGGATCCGGCAAGAACGATCCGCATCGGAGCTTCGCTCCCGGAGGAGGCCCACGATCGGCTCCTCGCTTTCCTACGAGCCAACGATGACGTCTTCGCCTGGTCGGTGTCGGACATGCCGGGCATCCCTGAGGAGGTGATCACCCACCGGCTCAACATCAAGCCTGAGTGCCGACCCATTCGACAAAAGAAGAGAAGTTTTGCCTCAGATAGATAGAAGCTATGGACGAAGAGGTGCGGAAGCTCTTGGCGCCGGTCATATTCGTGAAGTGCACTACCCCGATTGGCTGGCGAATGTCGTGATGGTGCGTAAGGCCAGTGGGAGCTGGAGGATGTGTGGACTTCACCGATCTCAACAAGGCGTGCCCCAAGGATAGCTTCCCGCTGCCTCGGATCATCAGCTAGTGGATGCTACGTCCGGGCATGAGGCCCTTAGCTTCATGGATGCGTTTTCGGGTACAACCAAATAAGGATGGACCAGTTGATGAAAAGGCCACTTCCTTTGTCACCGAAAAAGGAATTTACTGCTACAAAGTGATGCCGTTTGGCTGAAGAATGCCGGGGCAACTTATCAGAGGTTGATGAATAAGGTCTTTGAGGGCCAGATTGGGCGCAACATGGAGGTGTATGTGGATGATATGTTGACCAAGAGCGCCCATACGGCTGACCACGTCGTTGATCTTGCGGAAACCTTCGGCAACCTGCACCAATATCGATGAGGCTGAACCCCCACAAGTGTACCTTCGGGTTCAGCGGGCAAGTTCTTGGGCTTCATGGTGACTCAGCGCGGGATCGAAGCCAATCCTGATAAGATCCGGGCCATCCTGGATATGAGGCCCCCGCTAACAAAAAAGAGGTGCAGCGCTTGACCGGAGGGTGGCAGCCCTGAGTCGCTTCATGTCAAGATCAGCGGAAGATGCCTGCCCTTCTTCAAGGTGCTGCGCAAGGTCAACGGCTTCGAATGGACAAAGAGTGCCAGGACGCCTTCGAGGAGTTGAAGCAATTTCTATCCACTCCCCCGTTACTGTCTAAGCCAAGGAGCGGGGAGGAGCTCTTCTGTATCT
Organism: Calamus simplicifolius; assembly: GCA_900491605.1. Lineage (NCBI taxonomy): Eukaryota > Viridiplantae > Streptophyta > Magnoliopsida > Arecales > Arecaceae > Calamus > Calamus simplicifolius. The sequence goes on along the minus strand of UESW01003149.1, from coordinate 25,613 downwards.
GGCAGCCTCCCCCGAGGCCGTCAGCTCTGTGCTCGTACGTATGGATGCTGATGGAATGCAGAGGCCAGTCTATTACACCAGTAAGGTGCTTCATGATGCCGAGACCAGATACACCAGAACTGAGAAGATCATCTTCGCCTTGGTGGTCTCCGCACAGCGCTTCCGACCCTATTTCCAAGCTCACCCCATCGTGGTGCTCACGACCAACCTCTCCGAACTATTCTATCCCTCCTGACACCTCGGGACGGTTAGCCAAGTGGGCCGTTAAGCTGAGCGAGTTTGATTTGTCCATCGGCAAGGTCTGCCATGAATCCCAAGTATTAGCTGATTTTTTGGTCGAGTGTACCTGGACTGAGGAGGGCCATGAAGAGTCGCATCCGGAGGTGCGCATGGAGCCACCCCCGGCGGGGGGAGCAGAAGGAAGAGTGGATCCTACATGTGGATGGGGCGGCTAACTCTCAAGGAAGCGGAGCTGGACTTATCCTCGCAAGCCCCGAGGGGGGTAGTAGAGTATGCCCTCCGGTTCCTGTTCTCAGCTACCAATAACAGGCGGAGTATGAAGCCCTGCTGGCGGGGATGAAACTGGCCAAGGAGCTTGGAGCGAGCGTCTGAGAGCCTTCACAGATTCCCAGCTTGTCTCGGGCAGGTTGCTGGGGAGTATGAGGCCAGAGACCCAACCATGTCACGCTACTTAAGCGAGGTGCAGTCCCAGGCCTCTCGGTTCTCCTACTTTCATGTCAGCTACATTCCCCGGGCGAGAACGCTAGGGCTGATGCATTGTCCCGACTGGCCACCTCGGCCGACGGGACCTGGGAAGAACGTATGTGGAGCACCTGCAGGCCCCAAGCATTGAAGTGGCAGAAGAAGCGTTGCCAGTTGAGCAGGGGCCCTCTTGGATGGACGTCTATGTACGATATTTGACCACTCTCCCTGAAGACCCCGCAGAAGCTAGATTACTCAAGCGGCGGGCTCCAAGGTTCCTGATAATGGACGGAGGCTCTATCGAAGGTCATTTTCATACCCGGTCCTCAAGTGCGTAGGGCCAGCTGAAGCAGATTACATCTTGCGAGATCCACGAAGGCTGGAAGTCATCTGGGGGGCAGAGCCCTAGCCTACAAGGCCTACGACAGGGATATTACTGGCTCACCATGAAGGAAGACGCCGAGCTTGTCAAGAAATGTGATAGCTGCCAGCGCCACCCAATATTCAGCGACAGCCGGCGTCTCAGCTGACCCATTTGGTGGCACCTTGGCCATTCGCTCAGTGGGGTATGGATATCTTGGGACCATTCCCTCCGGCCTTCGGACAGCGCAAGTTCCTCCTGGTGGCCGTTGATCACTTCACCAAGTGGATTGAAGCCGAAGCCCTTGCTAAAATTACTGAAAACAAGGTGAGATCCTTCTTTTGGAAGTCCATCATATCGGTTCGGGCTACCCCATACCTTAGTCACCGACAATGGTCGGCAGTTTGATAACGCGCCTTTCCGGGAGTTCTGCACCGAACTTGGCATCCACCAGAGGTTCACTTCCGTGGACACCCCAGACTAATGGCGTGGCCGAAGTGACCAATCGCATCATTCTCCAAGGATTGAGAACCCGGCTGGATGATTGCAAAGGGCGATGGGTGGAGGAGCTTCACAATGTGCTGTGGGCCTACCATACAACGCCACGAGCCCCTACGGAGAGACTCCGTTTAGCCTGGTTTTGGGTCCGAAGCTGTTATCCCAGTGGAGATAGGCTCCCCGAGTCCTCGGGTGGAGTCGTATGATGAGAAAGATAACTCGGACCGGCTGCGGGCCAACCTTGACCTGGTGGAGGAGGTGCGGGACCGATCGCGGTTGCGGATGGCGGTCTATCGACAACGAGCTGCCAGATACTACAACGCCGCGTACGCCCCAAGACTTTCTTGCCGGGAGACCTGGTCCTCCGACGGGCTGAAGTCTCAAAGCCGGCGAGGGGGGCAAGCTAGCCCCGAATTGGGAAGGACCCTATCGGATCGCGAGACACTCCGTCACGGAGCTTACAAGATTGAAGAGCTTGATGGGAAGCCACTTCCTCGGACGTGGAATGCAGACAACCTTCGTCGGTATTATCAGTAGCGCATCTCTCCTCTCACATTAAATATCGTGCCTGTATTCTTTTGGGCCTTCGCCCCTCATTCTATATTAACAAATTTCAATTTTAGCTCCTGAGTTCTTTCTTGGCCAGCCAGGCATTCGGCACCTAAAGCCCTGGCCAGCCAGGCATAAAGCCCGGCACCTAAAGCCCTGGACCAGCCAGGCATAAAGCCCGACACCCGTCGGCACCTAAAGCCCTGGACCAGCCAGGCATCATCGGCACCTAAAGCCCTGGGCCAGCCAGGCATAAGCCCGACCCCGTCGGCACCTAAAGCCCTGGCCAGCCAGGCATAAAGCCGACCCGTCGGCACCTAAAGCCCTGGGCCAGCCAGGCATAAAGCCCGACCCGTCGGCACCTAAAGCCCTGGGCCAGCCAGGCATAAAGCCCGACACCCGTCGGCACCTAAAGCCCTGGGCCAGCCAGGCATAAAGCCGACACCGTCGGCACCTAAAGCCCTGGCCAGCCAGGCATAAACCCATCGGCACCTAAAGCCCCAGCCCAAATCGGCACCTAAAGCCCTGGCCAGCCAGGCATAAAGCCCGACACCCGTCGGCACCTAAAGCCCTCATGGCACCTAAAGCCCTGGGCCAGCCAGGCATAAAGCCCGACACCCGTCGGCACCTAAAGCCCTGGGCCAGCCAGGCATAAAGCCCGACCCGTCGGCACCTAAAGCCCTGGCCAGCCAGGCATAAAGCCCGACACCGTCGGCACCTAAAGCCCAGCCAGGCATAAAGCCCGACACCCGTCGGCACCTAAAGCCCTGGACCAGCCAGGCATAAAGCCCGACACCCATCGGCACCTAAAGCCCTGGCCAGCCAGGCATCATCGGCACCTAAAGCCCTCAGCCCATAAAGCGACAGGCATAAAAGCCAGGCAAAGCCGACACCCGTCGGCACCTAAAGCCCTGGCAGCCAGGCATAAAGCCCGACCCCATCGGCACTAAAGCCCTGGACCAGCCAGGCATAAAGCCCGACACCCATCGGCACCTAAAGCCCTGGACCAGCCAGGCATAAAGCCCGTCGGCACCTAAAGCCCTGGACCAGCCAGGCATAAAGCCGACCCCATCGGCACCTAAAGCCCTGGACCAGCCAGGCATAAAGCCGACCCCGCACCTAAAGCCCTCATAAAGCCCGACCCGGCACCTAAAGCCCTGGGCCAGCCAGGCATAAAGCCCGACCCCCATCGGCACCTAAAGCCCTGGACCAGCCAGGCATAAAGCCCGACCCCGTCGGCACCTAAAGCCCTGGACCAGCCAGGCATAAAGCCCGACCCCTCGGCACCTAAAGCCCTGGGCCAGCCAGGCACAAGGCCCGCCATACCCTGGCAGAGCGGTGTGCCATCAGTCCTAAGGAACCCGCCTACTTCAACCTCCAAAGTCCGGTGCTTCAACCCCAGGAAGCCTATCCTTCCTGGCCCCGAGTTTCGGTCCTAGATGGCTAAGATGGAGTAATTCACGCATGAATTGAGAGTTATCCCCTGGCACTAATAGGACCGAGAGGTCGCGCATCATCAACCAATGAATTTGGGATAAGGGTCGCAGATAGACAATTTATCTTGGAGGAAAAAGATATTTCATTAATTTGAAGTGATTACAAAACGCCGACATAGTTGGACTTGCAAAAATAAAAATACAAGGAGCTCACGGTTCAGCCGGCGCGGGCTCATCATCGGAGGGGGCCGAATCCGAGAAGTGATCTGGTTCGACTTCCAGGGCTTGGGGAAAGCTCAAGTCCCTAGCAATCTTCTCCTTCCCGTGCTGGAACCCTTGAAGAAACACCGCCGTCGAGGCTTCTGCCAGGTCATCTGCAAAGCGCTCGGACGCTTTGTATTCTTCTATGATTCCGGCGGTCCTGGCCACGACGGCGGCTTCCACCTCAACGGCCCGAGCTCCTTCCTCCGCGGCGAGGGCTGCCGCTGCAGCCCTCTCGGCCTCTTGGGCGCGGCTCACCTCCTCCTCGGCTTGGTTCGCCTCTCCTCCGCTGCCCTTGCCTTTTCCTCCGCGGCCCTTGCCTTTTCCTCCGCTGTCGTTGCCTTTTCCCTGCCCTTGCCTTATCCTCGGCCGACCCTACTCTCTCCGCAGCCCGGCCGCCCGACCCTCGATTTCTTGGATGGCCAGGGTCAGCTCAGAGATGTGCAGGTCTCTGGCCATCACGCGTTTTCAGCTTCCGTCATCTGGTGGAGCGCCGCCCGCAGACGGTTGGCCTCGGCCTCCGCTCGGCTCTCGGCGGCCCTTATTTCATTGGCCCGAGCGGTTCTGGCCGACTCTAGCGCCCCCTCAGCCGCCTCCGCGGTGCCGGGCCTCTTCGGCCTCCTTCTGTGCCTCACGCAGAAGGGCCTTCCCACCATGGATCACCTCCCTCGCAGCCCTTAGGGAATGCGCAAGCTGCATGCAAGCTCCAGGTAAAAAAAAAAAAGGGGGGGAAAATAAAAGCAAAGGGTGGCAGGACCACTTACTCTGACAAGGGCCGCGTAGGACTCCCGGAAGAACGTACCCGCCTTCAGGTGGCTAAGCTCTTCCAGGACCTCGGGCATAAAGATTGGAGAAAGGACCCGCTCTGCCCAATGCCCGTCATTCAGGATGGAGTCCCGGGGCGGCCCTGGTCTGGCCCTGCTCCGTTCGGCTGCCTCAGCATTCTCCGACTCGCGTGCGGGCTGCTCCTCGGCGTCCTCTCAGGGGGTGGGCTTGCTGTCCCTGATGGCCCTTCGCCCCAGCTCCTGACTGCCTCGAGTCGGTTCACCAGGGGCAGGGAGCTCCTCCGCTACTGTGGGCTCCTCCACCACTGCCGGCTCCTCTGCAGCTGGCTCCTCCATTGTACCCCCTCGGTCGCCGCCCTCTGGGGGGTGTCGGCTGTGAGGTCGATCTCCGGAGCGACCGGGGGTCTTGCGGTGCTGATGGTCTGGGGACCCGAGCTATCGGGCGTTTTGGGGCCGGGGCTTGCTGGCCTTCACTCGGCCCTTCCGGGCCCTCTTCTTGGAGACGGCCTTCAGGAGTCTATGGGTCGAGATCTTCATGGCTGTATGATATCGGTCAAGGTCAAAAAAAAAAAAAAAAAAACCAAGCAAAACTTTGGCTAAGTATGGAGATGGCTTACCCCGTGGGAGATAAGACCCGCCAACTGGAGGTTATCTTCCGTCAGGAGCAGGGTGTACCGAGGGATCTCGGCAGCCAACAACTGACCCAACGCTTCCGGTCTCCAGGGTGGACGGCGGAGTTCGCGTTGCCTCGAAGGTCGGGGTCTCCCCACCGGGGCCTGACTTGGTCTAGGCTGGCAAAAAAGAACCGGGATTTCCATCCCTTGATCGAAGAAGGAAGGAAAAGCTTGAGGACCCGGTTGGGTCGGGGCTGGAACAGCCACCAACCCTTCTGGGACCGAAGGGATAAAAAGACCGAAAAAGGGAGATTCGGGGGTGATGCCAAGGCGATGACAGAGAACAACAAAGGCACTAATGACCCGATAGGAATTTGGGACCAGCTGGGAAGGAGTCAAGGAATAGTATTCAAGGAGGTTGACGAAAAGGGAGGAAAGGGTGGACGGAGCCCGCCTTCAGGCAAATCTCGTAAAGGGCCACTCGGCCGGTCGGGAGGAGATGACTCTATCATCGGGAGTCGGCAGGAAAAGCCCAACATCCCGGGGAATCTGATAACGGGCCCGGATTTTTACCAAATCCTGGCCTGTTACCTGGAGGCGGTCCCCCCCGGGGACTCCTCCACCCTCGAGGAGGTGCCGGCCCTGACCGGCGGCTCCTCGATGGAGGCCTCCCAGTGACCCGCCGCTGGGCCAAAGGGACGCGGTCCTCCGAATCGGTGGACCACTCAAGTGAAGGAGAGGGGGAAGGAACAGGAGAGGCAGTGCCTCTCAGAAGGAGAACTATTCTCCGAATCATCCTCCGAGGTCCGAGATGGGGAACTCATGGATAAAAGAAGGAATGGAGGAGTCTAGAATGGACAAAAAACTGACCTGAAGGAAGGGAAGCTAAGCGCAGGTTCTCGGGTTGCAGGGAGACCAAGACGCAGAGGCTCAGAGGAAGACGACGATGGTAGCAGTGGTGTGGCCAGATTCAACCCCCCATTGAGTTTTATTGGGTTTTCAAATTGTCCGCCTTGTCTCATCAGCCACATGGATCCCCACCATAGGCTGGCTCACCTCGATGGTTGCCCAGCGCGTGATACGATACGCCTCTGGCCAATGATGGGACTTCGCTGACGTCGCCGCTATGAGAGGTAATGATGATGCGGCTTTCCACGCGGACTTCGAAGAGTTAATCTCGCCTCGAGGACGATCGTGGCGGGCTCAGTGGATGGAAGCGGCCGCCTTTTCACATTCCCCATGCCGTCGCATAGAGATGTGGAGGGATCAGCCACGTGGGAGGTAGCACCCCTTTCGCCTTGCCAGTGGGGCCCGCTTCGCCTCAGGGGTGAGGGGGCATCTGATGTGGCTGATCCAGCGCCGTTAGAATAAATGGTAACAGCAGCTAACAGAGGTCCTCCCCTAACCCCGGAACCTCCTCCTTATCCGACATCAGCGTTGGTTCCGCCAAGCGTCCGCTTGGAGGACTCCGTCTCCACGGAGTCATTCAACCCTTAGCTCTGCCGAACATCCGGTAAGACCCGAATCTCAACCCCGAGACCCCCTCCGGTCTCGGGTGCGCAAGCATCATCTCACCCCCGAGACCCCCTCCGGTCTCGGGGTGAGGTCACTGCATCTCAACCTCGAGACCCCCTCCGGTCTCGGGGTACGCAAGCATCATCTCACCCCGAGACCCCCTCCGGTCTCGGGTGAGGTCACTGCATCTCAACCCCGAGAGCCCCTCCGATCTCAGGATGCACAAGCATCATCTCACCCCGAGACCCCTTCAGTCTCGAGGTGAGGTCATTGCATCTCAACCCCGAGACCCCCTCCGGTCTCGGGATGCACAAGCATCATCTCACCCCCGAGACCCCTCCGATCTTGGGGTGAGGTCACTGCATCTAAACCTCGAGACCCCCTCCGGTCTCGGGATGCACAAGCATTATCTTACCCCCGAAACCCCTCGGTCTCGGGGTGAGGCCACTGCATCTCAACCTCGAGACCCCCTCCTGTTCGGGATGCACAAGCATCATCTTACCCTCGAGACCCCCTTCGGTCTTGGGGTGAGGCCACTGCATCTCAACCTCGAGACCCTCTGTCTCGGGGTGAGGCCACCACATCTCAACCCCGAGACCCCCTCCGGTCTCGGGATGCACAAGCATCATCTCACCCACGAGACCCCCTCCGGTCTCGGGGTGAGGCCACTGCATCTCAACCTCGAGACCCCCTCCGGTCTCGGAATGCATAAGCATCTCACCCCCGAGACCCCCTCTGGTCTCGGGGTGAGCCACCGCATCTCAACCCCGAGACCCCCTCCGGTCTCGGGGTGCACAAGCATCATCTCAACCCCGAGACCCCCTCCAGTCTCGGGGTGAGGTCACTGCATCTCAACCTCGAGACCCCCTCCGGTCTCGGGATGCACAAGCATCATCTCACCCCGAGACCCCTTTCGGTCTCGGGGTGAGGCCACCGTATCTCAACCTCGAGACCCCTCCGGTCTCGGGGTGCACAAGCATCATCTCACCCCGAGACCCCCTCCGATCTCAGGGTGCGGGGGCAACGTTCAGTACGTGAACTGGCCTTTGAACTAAACGACAACTTCGAGCCACCTGGCGCACCCCGTGACCTGTCGTGCGCCCGTGGCTGCTTGCGGCCATACCTCATAACGGCGTATGGTGCATTGCATGTGTCACTGTGCATGATCATGCCCCGTTACGGAGTACGATTCATTACCACTTGCAACTGTGCACGGTCATGTCAAGCAACGGTGCACACCAAATGCAACCGTGGCTGCTAGACACCTGTAAAGCCATATTGACAGGTAACGCAGGGCGCTTCCGGCGCGCACAGTGACAGTACGACAGTAATCTTCCGGAATGGAAGGATGGGACATTCGAACAGGTATAAAAGCATGCGCCTGCGCTGTGAGTAGGATCCTTGAACTCTGATTTTCTAGTTTTCTTCCTACTAGCTAAAACCTTAACTGTTTCAGCTCCTTCTGCTGAGCAGTTCTCGTCTGATCCCAAGTGACTAACTTGAGCGTCGGAGGGTCCCACCGGAGCATCCGGTCTTCGGGAACTTTTCTTGCAGGAGTCCAGAGAGAAGGACGTTCGTCTTCCCCGACGCTTGAAGAATGTGACTCCCTTCTGTTGAGCAGTTCTCGTCTGATCCCAAGTGACTAACTTGAGCGTCGGAGGGTCCCACCGGAACATCCGGTCTCCGGGGACTTTTCTTGCAGGAGTCCGGAGAGAAGGACGTCCGTCTCCCCGACGCTTGAAGAAGGTGACTTGGCGTCATCAATTACCACGTCATATGGAAAAAACTTGAAGAGCTTATAACTCAAATTCACTTGCTGAAAATTAACTTGCACTCGAGTTTTTAATACTTGGTAACAAATCAATTAAGCCAAAATATAGACTTAGGGTTTGACAAATGATATTAGAGTTAACTTAGATTTACATAAGTTAGTGGGCAGAAGGATCACCTTTGCAACACTAATAACCCTTACGATAAGACATCGAATAGGAAAAAACTGAAGAGCTTATGACTCAAGTTTTTGTAAGGTATCGAATAGAAAAAAAAAAAAAAGTTTGAAAAGTTCACCCGCTACTTATTTGTTTAAGGCCATATGGATCCGGCCATTAGGCTAGCAAGTGTGTTTGGAGCATTGCTCTCTCTCTCTCTCTCTTCATTTTAAGGGATCATGTGAGTTTTGCTCATTAAAGGTAGGTGCTGAACTAGAAATTCATATTTCTATGATCATAGTTGGATCAACTTCCTAGGCTATATCCTTCCTGTGCTCACCTACTCTTTTGATACCTACTTCTATCTCTCATCATCAGGTTACCAGCCATTTCTGACACATGAAATCCTTCCTTGAAGATAATTAGATACTTGGGTATTTATTATTTCTATATCATAAACTATTATAACTCCGCCAAGGCCGGTCCTAAGCCCAGTAAAGAAGGTTGTGTTAGGTAGTTGATAGCCAGCGTAAAATTTGTCAGATCTTTTAAAACATGAATCTACTAAATCAAACTATGAAAGGATTGGGCGTCCCTTGTTAAGCTATTTAATTTAAGTGTCTACTTAGTCCTAAATATAGTAAAGTGGAGGAAGCAGATTCATATAGCTGACCCCATATAGTTGAAAAAAAAAGGCTTAAATGAGTTGATTGAGTTGAGTTGAGATCATAAAACTACAACTTAGGTTACACCATGTTCAAGATCTATTCCTTATTGGCGTATATCTTTCCATTCATTATATTACTATTAATAGCATCATTTAATTTACTGCAGAAATTCCTTGCATTAATCCGTTCATCTACCCTCAAAGTTGCTTCTTTATTCCAATAATTACATGTGCGTTAAAATGAATAAAATGGAACAAGTTTTACAAAATCCATCAAAATTGACTTTTTGACTTCATATTGCCCATGAATTTATTAGAATTATCGATCAGTAGATGTTATTCAATTACTGGTGTTTGGCAAAATAAGCTATTTGTTTCCTTAACATTATTTTGAGCATACGAGATTATTAGTTAATTACGATGTGCCAAGAAAGAGCATTCATCACTCTATGTTAGGATTTTCGTGCCTTAGTCAACTTTTTTTTTTTTTGTGGAGTTGCAAATGCTTTTGTTGGGGGGATATGGATCCTGGAAATATTAAAAAAAAGATGAGAACGGAATATCATATACGATTTGTAGCAGAACAAGGATGGCCTTTTCTTCAAGCCAAATGGATTTTGTAAAACATTATGTAACAAATATCAAAAACAAGAAAAGCTAGCCATCAGAATAATGTAGAAAAAGAGTCTACCCCACCGCCCTATTCTCCTTATCTCCTCCCTCCACTCAAAAATTTTAGAAAAAAAGAAAAAGAAAAAGAAAAAAAAAAGAAGCAGAACAGCTCGAGAGGCTTTGGTGGCAAGGAACCTCCCCCTATTCACCCCTCAGAAGCCCACTACACCATTTTGCCCATCACCCTTCGCTCCCTGATCTACAATCTCCCTCCAGACCTTTCCTTCGGTGAGAATGTCTGAAGACAGCCTGAAGCAGCGTCCAGCCATGACCCGCTACGCTCCCTTCTCTGCCAGCCCTGCCCGCCTCCTTTGCTCCGCCATCCTCGCCTTCGTTCTCCTCGCCGGCATCATCGCCCTCATCCTCTACCTTGTCTACCGCCCCTCTCACCCCCACTTCTCCATCCTCAGCGCTGCCATCTACCAGCTCGGCAACGGCTCCGCCTTTGCCTCCCTCCCCGCCTCTGCCATGATCACCACCACCATGCAGTTCACCATCCTCATCCGCAACCCAAACGATCGTGCCTCGATTCGCTATGACCGCATGTCGGCCTACGTCACCTACCACGACGAGGCCATCACCGCGCCGGCACCGCTGCCACCACTGTACCAGGAGAGCGACAGCGCGGTGGCGGTGGCACCGGTGCTCCGCGGGGGTCCGTGCCGGTATCTAGGGACATTGCATCGGGGATCATGACCGACGAGGCCTACGGGGTGGTGGCGCTGCGGCTGGTGATTCTCGGCCGGCTCCGGTTCAAGTCGGGGCCGTTCCACAGCGCATGGTATGGGATGTATGTGAGGTGTGACATGCTGGTCGGCGCCAAGAAGGGAGTCAGTGGGCAGGTGCCGCTCCTCGGCACTCGAGGCTGCGACGTCGATATCTGATGGCTGGACGTCAACGATGTTTCGGGTTGCATGGATTGATTGGTCTTTTTCTTTTCTTTTTCTTTTCCATTCTGTGCTAGTTCTTGTGTGATGGTAAGTGATGATCTGGTGGCTGGTAGCTAAGGCATGCTAAATATGATGAGGAGGTGATGACATGATGGATGGAGAACAGAGGTATAGCAGTAGGAGCAGTGTATAAATTTAATGGTATATATAGATTGTTATCATCTCTTGCATCCATGAAAAATACAACATATATATGGATTTTAGTTTCTTTTTCCAAGTGTTTGTTATAGTACAGTGGCTGATTTCTATGTTGCCCTAGTGTTTAATATTAAGTTTTGTTGCAGATTCTTGCTTGCTTCTCTCAAGTTCATTTAGCGTTATTTTGTCAAGATTTTTTTTTTTTTTGGGTCCTTAAGGACAAAAGATTGACGACTTTGTCGTGCGGCGCTGCAAGGTATATGTAGTCTTCATTAAGGTTTTGTGATTCACGACCATATCCCTATAATCCTAACATGAAATAAACTGTGGTAGTGGATTGGTGGATTCCCTTTGTCTTGTTTCATTTTTGTTTTCTAAATCCCCATTGAAGCCATCTAGGAGGGTACACTAATTTATATAATATCCTTTGAAGTATTTACTTTTTTTTTTTTTTTTGGCCCCCCTTCATCCGGACCCGGAAAGCGGCTCTAGTTTATTTTTAAATAAAAAAAAATTGGAGGAATTAATTCTGAGTTTGGGAACTTTTTAATATTCCCCGTCCCATTGTGTGAAGCTTTGCTTCCAGCGAGACAAAAGGGAGATGCCCTCCACGAGCGCTACGGTCCTGAGGATTTATAGGGGACTTTTTCTGGAAGAATCCGGTTACAGACGCGGGTGTGGATATGAGAACAGCTTGCACGGCAGCTGAGGAGGCGGCGACGTCTTATCACCGGTCGGACCACACCGTAGGACATTACTCACGTGGCCTTCACATGAAAGTTAACGTAAATTTCGGTGGCTCTCACCACGCGTCCACGTCTTATCTGTGTGTTATGGACCCAGTTGGGTTTACACGTTCATGGTACCTCAAAGTTATGGATAGCAATTTTACCTGAGTTGGGACGCATCTCGACCAACTCTGGTTGAGGTGGAATCTTCTAGCTTTGATGAAGCGCACGCGATCGAAAATATTTTAAATTTTATAAAATTTTTATGTATATTTTTTTTAAAAAAAATAGTAGGTCAAAGTTAGAAATTTTTTATCAGATAAAAGAAGAGGACTAATATCTATTCTTTGACCTATGATAAAAGAAGAGGACTAATAGGCTAGTTTGATCATCCGTCTGTACAAAAAAAAAAAAAAAGATTAATAAGAATAAAATTTTTGATGAGTATAATATCTTTTTCATATGCCTATAAATAGATGACATGGAGTTGTATTTGAGATATCCAGATGAAATAAGAGAAAACATATTGAAATTTTTACTACTTTCTTTTCTTAGTCTCTTTGTTCTATTGTTACTCTTTAATTATATAACACGTTATCAGCATGAGTCTCTATCTCATCATTCTACATTTGTTGAAGAAACTATTATTGAGGTAAATATTATTTACATTTATGCAAGTTATTTGCATATCTAATCAATTATTTTTTCTTAATATTTTTCTTGTGACTTTTAGTTTCAACTTATCACTTGGTCATATATATATATATATATATATATATATATATATATATAATTGTTTCTAGTCCTCAATAAATTTGAAACAATTTTCATTCCAATAAAAGGTTGTGTACTAATTTATTTTGTATGCTTTGATAGTATTATTATGGTAAATTTGGCAAAACTTGATTTTATGGCACTAGATATCATAGGCAAAAATCATCTATTATGAATATTTGATGCTAAAATCCATCTGGAGGCTAATGCCCTTGGTAATATAATTAAAGATGGCAATGAGGCATCCAACCAGAACAAAGCAAAAGCAATGATCTTCCTGCGATACCACCTTGATGAGGGATTGAAAGCTGAATACCTAATAGTAAAAGATCCCCTTATCCTTTGGAATAGCCTAAAAGAGTGTTATGACCACCAAAAAATGATCATACTCCCTAAGGCTCGTTATGATTGGATGCACTTACGTCTACAAGATTATAAGACAGGAAGTGAATACAATTCAGCTATGTTCAAAATCACTTCCCATTTGAAATTATGTGAAGAAAAAGTTACTGATGAGGATATGCTGAAAAAAATATTTTTCACTTTTCATGCTTTCAATTTGCTTCTGCAGCAGCAATAGCATAAAAAGGGTTTTAGAAAATATTCTGAACTAATTTCTTGCCTTTTTATGGCTGAACAAAATAATGAACTTTTGATGAAAACTATGAAGCCCGTCCAACTGGCTCTATACTATTTCCTGAAGTGAATGCGACTACATATCAATTTTATAAATAAAGGCATGGTCGTGGACGTGGCCGTAGATGCAAACATGGTTGAGGATATTTTAGTTATCGTGGTGGTCATGTTAAAACTCCTTCTCACCACCTGAAGTAAGAGAAAAATGAGAAGAAAATCGAGAAAGGCAAAGAAAACTTAAGTAAAAATTTGGTGAAAAACTCATGCTATTGTTGTGGAATGAAGGATTGGTCACATACCTGTCGCACTCCAAGACACTTCGTTGAATTTTATCAGGAGTCATTGAAAAAAATGAGAAAAAGATGAAAACAAATTTTGTTTCTGAATGTGGCCCTTCTGATACTGGATTTGATGATCTGGATGTTGCTGACTTCTTCATCCAACCAAAAGAAAATATGCTTGTCTAATTGATAACATGAATATATAAGGGTGATTTTAAGAATACCCACGTTATCAAATAAAATAATATCTTATTATACATATGTTTGTTTTAAGAAAACTGATGCAATGATAACTTGTGACATTTATTTTTTATGCCTTTATATACCTTGCATTCTAATTTATATTTCACTATATGTCATTGTTTCCATAAAGAAAATGAAATTATTTCGAGTAGAATCCTTTGTAGACAACAATAATTTGTGCCTCGTAGATAGTGCTACAATGCACACTATAGTTAAAGATATGAAATACTTTTTCTACTTAAGAATGTAGGCAATAAATGTCAATATAATTTATGGTAGTGCAAAATTGATTGAAGAATCTGAAAGAGCCCATATCATTTTTCTTGGAGGAACAAAATTTATAATAGATGATGCATTATATTCTGAAAGATCTTAAAGAAATTTATTGAGTTTTAAAGATATTCATAGAAATGGATATCATATTAAGACAATTAATGAAGGCAATATTGAGTATTTGTGCATTATAAGTACAATCTCAGGCAAGAAATGTGTATTAGAAAAATTGCTTGCATTTTTTTCTAGTTTATACTACACAAATATAAGCACAATTGAAGCATATGCTATAGTAAACCAAAAGTTTACTAATCAAAATAATTTTATAATTTGGCATAACTGGTTGGGTCATCTCTGTACAATTATGATGGGAAGAATTATAGAGAATTCATGTGGACATTCATTGAAGAATCAAAGAATATTACGATCAAATGAATTCTCATGTGCTGCCTGCTCTCAAGGTAAATTAATTATTAGGCCACTGGCTAAAATCAAGACTGAATCTCTTGGATTTCTGGAATGCATACATGTGATATTTGTGGGCCTATTCACCCACTAAGTGGACCATTTAGATATTTCATGGTTTTAATTGATGCTTTAACTAGATGATCACATGTATGCTTATTATTGACTCGTAACCTAGCATTTGCGAGACTACTGGTTCAATTAATTTGACTACATGCTTATTTTTAGATAATCCTATTAAGACAATATGCCTTGACAATGCTGATGAATTTACTTCTCAAGCATTCAATGATTATTGTACTGCTATTGGAATCACTATTGAACATCCTGTAGCATATGTTTGTACTCAAAATGGTCTTGCGGAATCACTTATCAAACAGATTCAACTAATTGCAAGACCATTGCTTATGAGAGCAAAACTTCCTTTGTCTACATTATAATTTGTTGGCTTGATGCAAATAAGTGCTGCTGCATACAAAGCACTAAGATGGAACCTCAAAGGAGGTTAGGGATGTTGGGAATTGTATCCTAAAGCCAATCATTTGATGATTGTGCTGATGTAAATTATATATAAATTGATATATTAATAAAAGTTATTTGACAGTTTATTCATTACAAGAACATCTTCTTAATACTCCTGAAAGTAATGAAGCCCTTAGGATCTTCCTCACGATAAAGGAGGATTTATCTTAGAAGGTCCTTAAAAGAGTTCACGACCAAATGATATACTATGACAGGGCCATAGTACTATCAATTATAGGACATTGTATATCATATTTGTTGGTTATCCTCTTAACCAAGGAGTGTAGAGACACTGGTATGACATACAGGTGAAAGTGTAGGAGTACATTTCACCAAACTTGACTCATTTCTGGATACTCTGCTGTCAAGAGTTAATCCGAGAAGATATAGGTATAAGTATCCTTCAGACCTGAAGATACAACCAGTGGCTTACAAGCAACTCATTGTACTTAGGTGCCGGACCACCTGGATTTCTAATCCAGCTACGAAAGGTTACTGGGTGCAGTCAAGTACTTGCGGTAGTCAGTTGTGGATCAAGATGGAATTTGACCTATCCCATTAAAAGGAGAAATGCTTGTGTTTCAATTTAGCAAGACCTTGGCCAAGGCACTTCATGTGAAAGTCACATGATCACTAAAGTTGAAATCACTTTATGAATTTGCTATTTAGAGTTGACAGGCTCTTAAGCCATCCTTAGCATTTGTAGTCAAGAGGATGAATTATACGGTAACTGTTTCTTAGGGTTCTTGGAGTTTGCTCGGCAACTCTTCGATCTATCCGGACGTTGGGTTCCATTGCTAGATGGGCACATCGATTAGTATAAAAAGTTGTTTCTATGCTACCGGCTTAGGTTCGAACCTAGAGAGTCACACGTATAGAAGTTTCCTAGGATGATCTATTTGCTGATCAACGATTAAGAATCGTATATGATTTAATTAATCAATTTGATTGATTGAATTATCAATTGGGTTAAGTACAATTGAATAAGATTCAATTTGGTTTAAGTCTATTAGAAGGACAAGTCAATTTCAAATATTGATTTGAAATTAGACTTGATTTGAATTTAAATAGATTCAAGACTAGCCAAATTTGATTTGGGCTTGGACCATGATCTATGTGGGTTAAGTCAAATAAATTCAGATCAGAACCCAAACCTCTCGAATATGGATCTCATATGATGAGATGGCTAAAATCTCATCTCATGAGATAGAATTTAATGCATGACATTTATTTACCGAACGTCGGATTTATCCATCGTCTCTTTAGTTTTCTCCGAACGACGGCATTAAACCAAACGCCGCGACTCCTTGGTTTTCTCCCAACGTCGGAATTAAACCAAGCGCCGCGCCTTTGGTGTCTCTTCGCTTTTGCCAAACGACGGATTCTTAAATGTTAGAATTAAATGTCAAGGCTAAATCGAGACTATAAATAGAGGGCATTCCCTCACCAGAGAATATAGAACAAAAAATAGAACAATAATACATGATTGTCGTGGATTGTAATTCTAAATTGTCGTGGATTGTAATTCTAAAATGTTAGAATAGAAAATCCTGGTGATTCTGGTGTTAGCGAAAGCCTGGTGGATCTTGGAGGAAGATTCAAGTGAGAGGATTCAAGATCAGCAAAGCTATTTTTCGTGAGCTAGCACTCTCGGAAATCTGATCATTCGGGGCTTCGCGTGGGCGATACTAAAGGTCGGACGATTGAACGGCTGCAAAGCAATAAGGATTTACCTACTGTTCTTAAGGTAAGTGATATGATTCCTAGATCTTAAGGCAAGCTTCAAGATAATAGTGTGACTAGTCATCTTGAAGATCAAGATATGATCTTGATATTTTTATATGCTTATTTTAGATCAAACGACCCTGAATATATAGGCAAAGATATGATCTTGATGCATATTAGATAGATTAATATGTAATCTTTTAATTTCTGCAATGATAATAGTTATCAATTTTTAAAAATATGCATGCCTCGGAGACTATTTCTCCCTACAAGGGATATATGTTGAATATGAATCTTCATCTATAATTAAATATCTTGAACCATTTACAGGAGATTTATTTATGACATGTTTTGCCGATTATCATTTTGATGAGTCTATTTTTTCAACATTAAGGGAAGAAAATAAGCAGTTGATAAACAAAATTAGTTGGAATGAATTATCATTGTCACATCTCGATCCTCATACAAAACAACATTGACATGAAGCTCAGAAGATAATTCACATACAAAAACTAGCAAATCAACTGTCAGATGCGTTTACTGGTCTTAAAAGAGTGACAAAGTCACATATACCAGCTGTAAATGTTCAATCAGAATTGTTGTCCATAAAGGACAACCTACCGTTGCTAATGAGATAAAGGAACAAGTAAAATATGATAGACCAGTTGGTTCTAAAGATAAAAACCCTCATAAAAGAAAATGAGCAAAGTATTTAGATGGCCAGATTGAAGATAATATGACTCAAAAAAAGATCCCCAGTATAATAACAAAAGTAACCGAGACTTTGGATGAGTCTGTTCTAAAAGAGAATAAGGTACCTAAAATCGAAGAAAATAAAGAGATCTCTATCAATTATATTATGACTATAAAAAGATGGAACCGATATAAGATGATTGTCAATGATAAGTTTGCATATTATGTTGCGCAAAATATTGAAAATAAAAATGAGGATCATGAACCAACGTCTATGGAAGAATGTAGACATCGATAAGATTGGCTAAAATGGAAGGATGCAATCGATTATGAATTAAAATCGCTAGCAAAACGTAAAGTTTTTGGATCGATTGTCCAAATACCTGCTGGTGTAAAACCTATAGGATATAAATGGATATTCGTGCGAAAGCGAAATAAGGATAATGAAATTGTAAGGTATAAAGCACGACTAGTTGCCCAAGGGTTCTCACAAAGACCCGGTATTGATTATGAAGAGACGTATTCTCCTATGGTGGATGCAACAACTTTTCAGTATTTGATTAGTCTAACAGTGCATGAAAAACTTGAATTGCGTCTTATGGATGTAGTGACAGCCTATCTATATGGCTCACTTGACAATGATATTTATATGAAAATCTCAGAAGGATTATAATTGTCTAAAAAGTATAACTTTAATTTGAGAGAACTTTATTCGATAAAATTGTAGAAGTCTCTCTATGGGTTAAAACAAGTAGGGTGTATATGGTACAATCATTTGACTGGATACCTATTGAAACAAGGCTATAACAATGATCCTGTATATCCTTGCATATTTATAAAGAGATCTGGATCATAATTTATGATCATTGCAGTATATGTTGATGATTTGAACATATTTGGAACTCTTGAAGAGCTTTAAAGTGCAGCAGATTGCCTAAAACATGAATTTAAAATGAAAGATCTTGAAAGAAAAAAATTTTGCTTTGGTCTGCAGCTCGAGCATCTTAAGAATAGAATTTTTGTTCACCAATTTGCTTATACAACAAAGATACTTAAAAGATTTTATATGGATAAAGCATACCCATTAAGTACTCGATGATCGTAAGGTCACTTGAAATCGATAAAGATCATTTCCGACCTAAGAAAGATGATAAAGAACTACTTGGTCCTGAAGTACCATATCTTAGTGCAATGTGCATTAATGTATCTTGCGACTCATACTCGACCTGATATATCTTTTTTAGTAAACTTATTAGGAATATATTATTTTTTGCCTACAAGAAGGCATTGGACATGTGTTAAGCACATATTCCGATATCTCAAAGGTACAATGGATATGGGTTTGTATTATTCAAATTTGTCCAAATCCGAGTTGGTAGATTTTGTAGATGTAGAATATTTGTCTGATCCTCATAATGGTCGATCACAAACGAGTTATGTCTTTACATATGATGGCACTGCTATTTCATGGCATTCTACAAAGCAAACAATTATGGCTACATCATCTAACCATGCCAAAATTCTGACAATTCACGAAGCAAACCGAGAATGTGTTTGGCTTAGATCAGTAATCCAACACATTTAGAAGACATATGGATTGTCCTCTTAAAAGGAAGTATCAATTATTTTGTAGGAGGATAATACAATCTGCATAGCCCAACTGAAAGGAGAGTATATCAAAGGTGACAGAACAAAACATATATCCCCAAAGTTCTTTTTTACTCATGACCTTCAAAAGAGTGGTGCTATTAATGTTCAACAAGTTCGATCCAGCGATAATCTCGTTGATTTATTTACGAAAGCACTATTTACAAAGAGATTTGAGGAATTAGTCCAAAAAACTGGACTACGACTCAATGATCTCGAATGATAATTTTAAGGAAAGTATCTCAAGAGATGCAATCAAAAAAGGGAGCAAAATACTGTACACTTTTTTTCTTAGCTATGATTTTGTCCCATTGGGTTTTTCTGGCAAGGTTTTTAATAAGACAGTATCCCCTCTCAATAAAAGGCATGAATGATGTACTCTTTTTCCTTCCCTAAGAATTTTTCATGGGTTTTTACCTAATAAGATTTTAATGAGGTACATGCTTGGTCAAATAAATGAACATTCATAAGGGAGTGTTATAATACTACCAATAAAATGGATGTCCATTGGTATTCCAATGAGAGGTTATGTCTATTGGCATTACCCATGTAAATTCTTATTAATTTTGATGAGCGTAATATTTTTTTATTTATCTATAAATAGATGGCATAGAGTTGTATTTAACATACCCGGATGAAATAAGAGAAACCACATTAAAATTTTTAATATTTCTTTTCTTTGTCTCTTTATTTTATTGTTACTCTTTAATTATATAATATATTCTATTTTGTTATTATGGTAGTTTTATGCTTTCTAACTTAGAATACTGCTAATCGAAGCTTCCAATAAAGCTATAATATACTAACTCTGCATTAAAGCTAATATGATTATGTGAATAATATAAAAAAAACCCAATTATAATCATCGTATGAAATAATAAACCAAATGATGATTGAATTAGGGATTAATAGAATATTTAAATCAAAATTTAACCCTGAGCAAGTAAAATGATGTGAGCATGCAACCTAAAGAGCCAAGGGTTTTGATTTTAAGAACAAACCTGTTTTTATTTTTACTTCTACAAAGATAAAAATTTTATAAAATATATTTGATGATTAAAATAAAAATAAAAAATTTAAAATGATTTTAAAAAATATTTTTAGCATTTGTTTCCATTAAAGCAAAGGAGAGAAAAGGGAATATTAACTTGAAAACTTGAAAATATGTTAGTGAACAGTGTCCTTTTAAAATTGTTAACTTGAGACACATCATTAATTTATAATGAAAATAAAAGATAAAAAATATTTTCTTAATTATCAGATGCATATTTTAGAAATTAAAAAATAAAAAATATTTTAAAAAATGATGATAATAATAATAATATTTTTAAAAATTCAATGCAACCTAGAATACTACTGTACATTTGGTTTTGTCAAAAATACTTTAGTCACTTGCTATAATTACTATACTGCCTGTAGTTATCATATTTGTAGAAAAACTTCCTTCATTTAAAAATAAAATAGATAGGCAATAACTAAAGTAATTTTATTGTATTATTTTGTAATTATAATACAAAGGATATTTTTAAAAAAATAATAATATAAAATTATTTTTTACTTTTTTTACTTTAAAACTTTTTTAAAAATACTAATTGATGTACAAATCTAATCTCAAAAAAAAATTTCATATATTAACCCTGAAAATATTTAAAAACTCTACCGAGCCCCATCTCCTAGTGGCATGCTTCCTTTTTATTAGATTTCTTCTGGGTTAGATCTCGTCTTATAAAATCTTTCTTATATTTTCTCTGGATGGCAATCTCTCGATGAATATGGCTCTTTATTTATTATAGTGGATTTCTCATTTCTCTTGTGAACGTTGCTAGAGCATGGGGGCAAACCAACATTAAATATACAATATTAGTATATCATGCTGGTGTTATTTTTATTATTTTATTTGGTATTATGATAATGATCATGTCCTCCGCATAGAGAGATATAAAGGGAGAGAGCAGGCCACGAAATGAGAGAGAGAGAGAGAGGTAGAGAAATATGCACAAAGAAAGGCATATGAAAAACGCATGAGACAATTAATAAAGGGAGAGAGCAACATGAGAAAAGGATGCATTGAGAAAGAGAGGAAAACATATGAGATAAAATGTAGGTTAGAAAAAAAGCTCTCAATTTTTTTTCCTATTGGAGCATTAGTTTGATTTAGATTAGGATTCTAATTTATCTAAAAGGTCCTTAAAATTTGGGAAAAGAATCACTACAAGAAAAATAAAATATTACGATGCCCAAATGCGTCGCAATTGCATCGCTAAATATGCTATTGCGACGCAATAGCGACGCAATGACGGCGTCGCTCAGATGTCCGTCGCAATATTCATTTGTCGCAATTGCGTCGCAATATTGCGACTCTCTGCGACGCAACATTGCGTCGCAATATTGCGACGTATCCATATGCGTCACTAAATTAAAAATTAAATTATAATATTTAAAATGATTATTAAATATTGCGATGCACTCATTTGCGTCGCAATATTGCGACGCATTTCGTTGCGTCGCAATATTTAATAATAATATTTATGATATAATAGCGACGCAATTTGCGTCGCTAAAGCGTCGCAAATAAAAATTTTTTTAAAATATTGCGACGCAAGGTCATTGCATCGCAATATTTATTAAAAATATTTTAGATATAATAGCGACTCAATTTGAGTCGCTAATGCGTCGCTATTAAATTTTTTTTAAATTATTGCGACGCCAGGTCATTGCGTCGTAATATTTAATAATAATATTTTAAAAATATTAGCGATGCAATTACAGTCGCTAATGCGTCGCTAAATAAATATTTTTTAAAAAAATAAAAATTTAAAAATTAAAACGGTTAATACAATTTCGTTACATTTAAATATTGATCGAAACATTCTTCACTCATATTGATCCAAACAATAATCATTCAATTTCCAAAATAATTCATATATTAAAATTTTGAAGTTTTCATGTACAACATAAAAAAAGAAAAGAAAATACATCAAGAATCTGAGCGATCACGTGGAGGCTATGGAGGCTGGAGACTCTGCGATAAGCGGCTAACCATATCCCGTAAATAATGCATCTCATCTCGCATGTCTGCAATCTCCTGATCCCGGCCTCGCATATGATCCTCGAAATCCTGCTCAACCTCCTACCGAACCTCCTCTGCAATAGATCTCCGAAGGTCGTCTAAACGCTCGGGAGGAAGATCATCAGAAGCTCGCGAGCTGGAGGCCTGATGGGGAAAATATGTAGAAGCTCTAGTGCCCAGACCATAGACCCTGCGGTCTCGCGGCTGGGCACCAACAGCCTCCAAAAACACACGCCGACTCTTCTCTGCTGAGAGTTCGACAGGCGTCTCCCCATCAGTAAGTCGACCTGCGATGCTGGGAGCGAAGCTCCTCGACTCGTGTCTTTAATTTATGAAATCAACAATAAATGAGTTAATACATTTCTCGAAATAAAATTTTAGAAATTAAATAGATACTACATAAATCTAATTTCTTACCGCAACCTTCCGTGATCGCGTGTCGACCCAGGAACCGTCCCTCCTGGTGTGTGTCGCCCTGAATAGACGAAACTCACCAGGATCTTCGCCCTCCTGCTCAAACTATAACATTAAAAAAAATGATATTAATACAAATATTTATAAATAACTAAAATAGTAATTAAAATATTTATGTTTTTTTACCATACACCGTCTGTGCTCCTGAATCGAAATGGAGCCCGAAGTATGGCGGGAGAGACCCGTGCCAGGACCGCCCTTCTCAGATCGACGGTTCGTGCTGGCTGATGCGGACCTCCTGCGCCAGCCATCGGACTGCCAGGCCTGCTGCCACTCGTGCCAAATACCCTCTGGCACGTGCGCTAGACGCTGACCCGATGACCTCCAATGATGAAGCATGTCGGAGTATCGATGTCCCTAATGGCATCATGGCTGGCAGGATCCCACGTATACTTTTTCTGTATTAAAATAAACAGTTAGTTTTTGAATTTATTAAGATTAAGAAATTTTATATCAGTGATAAATTGTATTTAATAAGTTTACCTAAAACTCAGAAAAATAAACTCCCTCATGGCTGGAGATACGTGGCGCCAATCGTAGCCACTGGGATCTGCACGCCTCTGAAATATGGCGCTGATGTGGCTGGATACATGATGCTGCTCAATAAATCTGTTAAAAAATGCATGTTTATAAGTAATTGACTTAAAAACATAAACATATATTTTTAATTAGTATATACTTACAGCCCCTGAGCATCAAGTCGAAGTACGGTGCGGCCGATGGTGGAAGAACTCTCGGAGGTATGTGCCGATCGGCTGGATGGTAATACTGCTGGAGAGATCGAAGGTTGTGCGACTGCTGGAGATCCGAACTCTCCATCTCTGACGCTCATATGATCTGATGCAGCAGGGCTACGTCCCTGCTCACTCCATCTGTCGTCGGTAGATCTACCTCTGCCCGTCATACTGAAAATACTAAAGATTTATACAATTAAATTACGATTAATGATTGTCTATGTAAAAATTTAACACTTTTAAAAAAAAGTTAAATTTTAAAAAACCTCTATGTTTAATCGGTGTTATTTGTTTCGTGAAATGTTGGTTCAACATCCGATGCCGTATCGGACTGCAATTCAGTTTCATTATCATCGGAAGGAAACCGAACATTTGCATCCGCAATTTCTTGGACATCACCATTTGGATCTCTAAGTGATGTTTCAGGAGCCCTTGTGTCGTCCTCAATTGCATGCATTTCCATCTCATCCTCTTGAAATGCAGGGCACTCGGCTGATTGACTTGATGAACTCTCCTCTAATACGATTGTTGAACGTGGGACGATTTTATGCTTGTTATTCTTAACTTCTTGTCAATTATACATATATAGGAATAGTGTTCTATATATATAGTCACTGACTTCTTAAGATTATTGTGTCGAATACAAATGTTTGTGAAGACTAAAATATAAATCATTGAAACTACTAATTTATTGCTGCAAATTAAATAATAATACAATAAGACTTTCTATCTAGCATTACATAATTTAATGCATCATTTAGTTTGCGGCATAATGTAAATAATCAAGACATAACAATTGTAAATAACTACAAATGCACAAATATTATTGCATAAACATTCTGCTTAAATTAATTATTGCATAAATATTTTTCAAATTAAATAATAATACAACAAGACTTTCTATCTAGCATTATAAATATTATTGCATAATCAAGACATAACAATCAGTCTATCCAAAGAGCTCCGACTACTGACATAAATTAATTAATTTATAACTAATCTAATAAAAAATTAGATTAGTGGTCACATTTTTTTAAATATTTGTCATCAAATTATTTGAAAATATTTTTAATAACAATAAAATATAATAGAATCTACAAATTAAGCCTTAATTTTTTTCATGAGTGTTTAAATTTTTTTTTTTGAAGGGGCCGGAGGGTCGAGAAAACCCCCATAGCTGTTACTTTTTTAAAAAAAATTAAGTTGCCCATGTTTTAAAAATATATTTATAATTTTTTATATTTATCATCAAATTATTTGAAATTATTTTTAAAAATAATAAAATATGATAGAATCTAATTTTTTTTGTTAATTTTTTTATGAGTGTTATTTTTTTTTAATTGAAGGGGCCGGGGGTGGGGAAAAGCCCCCTAGCTGTTACCAAATTTTTTTTTTTAATTGAAGGGGCCCGAGAAGACAAAATGGGGCGGGGGGGGGGGGGTTTCCCACCCCCTTATTACCATTTTTTTTTTTTTGACTGTGGCCTGGCCACCGTGGCCAGGCCACTGCCGGCCACCGTGGCCAGGCCACTGCCGGCCACGGCCGCTGCCGTGGCCAGAGAAGACAAAATGGGGGGGGGTTTCCCCCCGTTACCAAATTCTTTTTTTTTTTTTGACTGTGGCCTGGCCACCGTGGCCAGGCCACTGCCCGGCCACGGCAGCGACCGTGGCCAGGCCACTGCCGGCCACGGCAGCGGCCGTGGCCGGAGAAGACAAAATGGGGGGGGGGTTTCCCCACCCCCCGTTACCCTTTTTTTTTTACTGTGGCCTGGCCACCTGGCCAGGCCACTGTCAGCCACGGCAGCGGCCATGGCCGGCTTCTCCGGCCGAAATGGGGGGGGGTGGTTTCCCCACCCCCCTGTTACCAATTTTTTTTTCTTTTTTGACTGTGGCCTGGCCACGGTTGCCAAGCCACTGCCGGCCATGGCAGCGGCCGTGGCCGGAGAAGACAAAATGGGGGGGGGGGGGGTTTCCCCACCCCCCCTGTAACCAATTTTTTTTTTCTTTGACTGTGGCCTGGCCACCGTGGCCAGGCCACTACCGGCCACGACAGCTGTCGTGGCCGGAGAAGACGGCCACGGTCTTGGCCGTGGCCGAAGGAAAATTATTACAAAAAAAAAAATTTAAAAGGGTGGGGGGGCTTACCTCGGTCGAGAGGATACGCCGGAGTTGGAGGAGACCGCCGGAGAGCCGGAGCACCAGAGGGGGGGAGTCGGAGCAGCGGACGGTGGCATCCGGATTTTTTTTGGGGAGGGCGGCGGCTAGGTCAAGAC